>CATIWF010031298.1:0-19884 GCA_949630135.1 Balakata baccata
TTAGAGACAATCCAAGATTGGATTGTTGTGGTTTGCTACAACCCAACAAGGTGAGAAGTTGAAGAAAAATCAAGAAATTATAAAGGTATAAATTCTGAATTTTCTTTTGTTAAATTAGTTTTAATTGGCACATGTATAATCCTTTAATTTGGGTTTTGAAAATTTTTATTTTCCGCTATGTTATATGTATGTGATACATGCTCAAAATGCTTCACAGATAGCCCATCATCTAATAGTTCGTTGCTCATCATTATTAGTATTGTTGTCGTCATTGATTGCTATGAATTTCATGTTATGTCAACTGTTTGTCCGTCGTTTGATACTTAATTGCTCATCGCTAAGATTATTGTTCATTGCTTATTACTTTGAATGTCATGTTTTTTATAAATATAATAAAATAGTGAGTACAAGTATTTAATAAAACGGTACATATAAACGTTTAAAGAAACGGTGAGTATGAATATTTAAACCCTAAACGTGCATTTCATTTCATCTTTTACAACATTACATGGCATCAGAGCATGGAATCAACATCTTCGACACATTTTGTGAATTATAGCAAAAGTCCATCCAAATAAAGAATAGTATACTATCTCAAATGTGTAAATTTGGTGCATGTTGTAACAACTCCATTTATTTTTAATCATGCATGCTATTTCTTCCCAGAACGGAATTGACATTAACTTTGTATTTTCCACTCTTTAGCTTTTCATATGGCTTGTCCTTGTACTCATTAGTCTCTAATCAACTAATGTCAAAGGATTAAAGATTGATGAGTACAAGGACAAGCCATATGAAGAGCTAAATTGTGGAAAATACAAAGTAAAGATAAAAAGCACTCTAAGATGTCATGCCGTTCCTAGAAGAAATAGCATGCATTATTAAAAATATAAGGAGTTGATACAACATGCACTAAATTTACATGTATAAAGATAGTATACTTTTTTTTACTTGGATAGAATTTTGTAGCTATACACTATTACATTTAAGTTTTCTCTTATATATTAAATTTACAGGGAATTCATTTAACTCCACCATATCTGTGATGCATATTGTAGTGAGTACTCCTAATACTTGGAGTCCTATGTTTCTCTTGCCATATATTCCTTTTGGCTTCATAAGTTGTGGTATGGCTTATGCTATTTTAATTAGTCAATCTCAACTTCGCTATGCCTGATTGACAAGAAAAATATCCAATCAATTTCCTGTGATTGCGTGAAAGTGCATACATCACCTTGATTAATATAGTAAAACTTGAAAAAATCTCCCCAGCCTCTCCCAATATATCCATATCTATTATGTTTAATATTTAACCTAACTCGAAATGGCAATGCAAGTTATAAATGATTGAGAGTGATAAATTGTTCGTGAAACTCTTCCAGCCTCCTTGATTTTTCCACCAATAGGTACTACAGAAACATAACAAATTTGAAAGCATTCAATAGTAAGCATGAAAATTAAATAAAATAAGACAATTATTGTCCATATTACTAAATGAACACATGTTGAACGATCTTGTCCACTTTGAATAAAATATATAACAATTTAAATTTATTTTCGATTTCCACTTTAAACCACCAATTTATTATGGTACAAATAAATTGAAACAAAACTAGATTGAGTAACCTCTCAGGATCTAAAAAAATAGAAATGCCATTAGAACACAAAGTACTTTAAATAATGAATAATCTAAAATTAAATAATAGTAAACTATCCAGCATTACAAATCCAACTAATTATTAATGCTAAAGGATGGCAATTCATATTCACACCATGCGAGCTCAACAATAGTCTCTATTGAAAACAGTTGCAATATTACTCATATTGTTGCACCAAACGATTGGGGATAGCATAAAGATAAATGTAATCACTATGAAAATAAGCACTTTAGAACCTACATATCAAAGGATTGATTTTCACTATGTGATCATCATGCACATATATGGAAAGGTTCATGCAAAGAATGCATATGTGTTTTTGACGGTCTATTATGAAGACTATATCTCCAACCATACTCCATCGTTGTACAATCTGACCAGGTTGAAGGATGGTATCTGGCTGTCTCCTCAAGTGTTGTATCTATGACCCAGTATTGTCCAAAATAAGTACTTTAAATTTTTTTGTATGAATGTATGTGAATATAATTCTGTAATCAAGTAGCATGTCAAAAAATCCTATGAATTCTCTAGTTCCATATGAGGAGGCCTAATATTAAACGAACCTCCCACATATCCCTAATTGGAATGATGATACTATATCATCTATTCTTATTCGAGGCAACACTATTGCTGATTTCCTTAGGAAGTATCTTAAATAAGATAAACAAATAAACATTACATAAGGATTTTAAACATCACAATGAGAGAGAATAAGGAATGATAAGAAAATATGTAGAAGCATTGTCATGCTAAAGGAATCAACTACATTGTTGATAGTTTTGAGCATGTATCACATACATATTACACAGTGGAAAATAAAATTTTTAAAACCCGAATCAAAGGATTATACATGTGTCAATTAAAACTAATTTAATCAAAGAAAATTCAGAATTTATACCTTTATAATTTCTTGATTTTTCTTCAACTTCTCACCTTGTTGGGTTGTAGCAAACCAAAATAATCCAATCTTAAATTGTCTCTAACAATATCCATGCGAAGATGAGAGGATGAAACCACTAAGAAGATGGCTTGAACATATCTCAAAGTGCTAGCAATGGTGTATGTTCATATGAGAAGAAAATTAAACTCTTTCATTTTCTTGTTGTCTCCAAAAATTTTCTTCTCCCAAAAATTTTTCCTTATCAATTTTGGGGTCTTTTAGATCCAAAAGAAAATCAGTTTCATTGACTAAAAATTAAGAGACGAGAAAATAAGAGTTATGTGAATAACGGCCATTAAGGGCCAATTTAAGGGTCATTGGCACACGCAGCAGCCCGTCTAGGCCAGCCAAGCCAGCGGGCCCGCATGGGCCCATACAGGCTCGTCAACCCCCCAAATGATTTTTCCTTGCGATCTATCACGAACCGACTCAAAATAATTTTCTCATATTTTGGATCTCATCCAAAGCCATTTTAATCATTCTTTACATCTCCAATGCATATGACCTATTAGGTTTCCAATTATATTGGCCACCCGAATTAACAATTAATTCAAGCAAGCCATGAGCAATATCTAGCAACACATCATGACCCCCAATTGACTGGAAAGTTAGTAGTTTGACTACAAACCATTCCATAGACAACAATATGTGCAATTCGTCCTTTCACCATCCTATACCCTACTAGGTTCAGAGTATGGACTATGTGTCAGCTCCCACTAGACTAACTACGTGACATCTAGCCCAAGTGATGTTAGATCTTGTCCTTATGACTCATTACTCTATTAGACATGTCACTGAAACCATCTTCAAGACATTTCCACTCTGGCCAGAGATTACTGAGTAATGATCCCCATAAAAGGTCGTGGGTATACTCTCCCTCTATCAGGAGCGGTGAATCCTTTATTGGCTACCCAATTACCTTCAAATACATCAAGTTGTACCCAATCACCACCCTATGTGCGACCTCTATAAGGCAACAAAGAATGGAGTCAAAGCATAGAATCAGTATCCAAGATATCCTTTAGTACCTCAAGTCTAAGGATACCTACCCCGTTGCTATGATGAGACTATCATTGACATTTGAATAGATAATCCATATGATCATCTCGTAGCAGGTTATCCAATGTACTTGACTACTCTTAGCAAGCATCCATATGTTAACTTTGAACATCTCATGTTCACAGCTTATGAGATCTACTACTTGATCCAAACAAGGAGTATAACATGTGCTAGTCTATCCGGATCAACAATATCCCATCTTGTTGATCTTATGACTAGGGATAATTTAGATATTAACATAATTACACATGATAGGAATCTCATTATCATGATCCCATCATGATTTCCTTCATGCTATGTTTCATATCATGGACTTTCATTAATCAATTTAAGATCTATATCAATTCATATGCAAATGAATACTAATATAATGAAAGAATGTCTTTATGAATGTGTACACTAAGTGCTTAAGGCGATTGCCTTTGGGGCACATCTCTAATATTTACCTTTGATTCTCTTGGCTTGTTTCACCTGTTCTTTATGTCGGGTTATTGCAAACAACAATAATCCAAACTAATGGTGATCCACACAAAGATAGAAAATGAAAATCTCTTAAGGAATAACCTTAAACAATTATTTTGTACTAGCAAAACTTGTTCTTTGAGAGAAAAGTTTAGGGAGAAATTAACTCTTAATTTATTTAGAGGCTAGGGTTTTGTTTCTTATGCAAAACTATATTTATAGGTGTTTCCTAAACACCCTAGGGTAGTAGCCCTTTGCGCGACCTAGAGACCCACTAGACGATTTTTCTCCCAAAAATTTTCTGTCATCCCAACACGATCCAATCCCAAACAATTCTCTCATATTTTTGGATCATATCCAAGACCATTTTAATCCTTCTTCACACCTTCAAAGTGTGTGACCCATTAGGTTCCTAGTTATATTGGTCACCCGAATCAACACTTGATTTCGAGCAAGTCATGAGCGGTATCTAGCAATACATCATGACTCCTAATTGACTGGAAAGTCAATAATTTGTCCATAAACCTCTTCATAGATAATATTCGTGCAATTTATCCTTTCACCATTCTATACCCCACGATTTAGAGTATGGACTATGTGTCAGCTTCCGCTAGACTGACTACGTCACACCTAGCCCAAGTGATATTAGATCTTATCATTGAGACTTATTAGTCTATTAGATATGTCATTGAAGATCATCTTCTTGACATTTCCACTTCGGCCAGAGATTTCCATGTAATAATCCTGATAAGAGGCCATGAGTAACCATCTATTGAACAAAAGAAGTTAATGCATCAACTTTTTGTTCAAAAGAGACAATACTTACCTCATTCACCCTCTTTAGGGGTGGTTCTTGCCTATACCTAAACTGTTGAGTGTTGGCAGCCACAGTAGTAATCAAGTCTCAAGCAGTAGTCGGGGTTTTATTCACCAAAGCTCCTCTACTAGTTGTATCTGATATGTATCTATCTTGAAGATTCAACCCTTCATAAATGTACTTAATAAGTAGATTTTCAACAAATTAGTGGTGTGGGCAGCTAGCACATAGTTGCTTAAAGTGTTCCCAATATTCATAAAGAGTCTCGCCTTGGTATTGACAAATGCCACTTATCTCTTTTCTAATGATTGTACCACGAGATATAGGGAAAACATTCTCTAAAAATTGTTTTTCATCTTATTCCATGTAGTAATTGAGCCCAAAGATAAGTAGTATAACCAATCTTTTGCTTTATCAGCTAGAGAAAATGGGAAAGCACAAAGCTTAATTTGTTCTTCGATTACCCCTTATGATCTCATACTAGAGCAAACCACATGAAATTCTTTAAGACGCTTATGAGGGTCTTCACCTATAAATCCACGAAAAGTAGGAAGTAAATGAATAAGATCATACTTGAATTTGAAAGCTACCTCTAAATTAGGATATTCAATGTAAAGTGGTTGCTAGTTTAGATTAGGCGTTGCCTTTTCTCTTAAGGTAAGTTCTCTAGCACCCATAGTAACTTCTTTTTTCACTTCAAAATCAATTTCAGAAGAAGATGATGCTTTAGCACGTTCTTTAATCTCTCTTCTTAGGCGACGAGTAGTCTTTTCAATATCGGGATCAAATAACAATGAATCTGTAAGAGTTAAATAGGTCATAAAAATCAAAAAGAGCAAAAGAAATAAATCTATAGACACTAGTCCCCAACAATGGTGCCAAAATTTCTTGGGTGTCAAAGCCAACAAAAAATAAATTACCTACTCTTCAAATATTAAATTGTAATAGCGACGAACAGGATCAAATCCCAAAGGACTTAATGTAAGTAACTGAAAAATATGGGGGGTTTTAAAACTGATCCAAAAGTAACTTTCACAAATAAATAAATTGCAAAAAATTAAAGTGAGATTAAATCAATATAAGAAAGCTCTAATCAAAGGTATAATCAGCCTTGGAGATTTTTAAATTGATCATCGATAAAAATAAAATCAATTCTAATTCAAATACATTGGTCTAGCTACTAACACGCTCTAGCTACTAATATTTCCCTTAGTTATTCGATAATCAAAGCATGCTCTTCAATTATTCTCTTGTTATTAAGCAGTCCAAGAAATATTTTTAAGATTTAACATAACAACAGCATTATGAGTTAGGAAGACAACCAATGCCAACCAGCAAATATGAACGCTCAATTTATTTAAGTTTGATCATATATTTCCACAATAAAAATCGAAAGCTTGTCCATAATCAATTATATTGTTTGTTACTTATGTCAGATTAATCAAACAATTTTGCATTAGACAATCTTGACTAATAATAAATTGTAATAATAAATCAAATAATTGGCTACTTATTCAATTCATCAAGCAATTATATCAACAAGCATATAAAATATATGAATACTTGAATTAAAAGAGATAAAAGAGTTAAACTTAGATCTCACAAGTGAAAACTCTAACTTGATTAACCTTTAACTAGAAAAGAGTTTAGTACTCCATAAAATTGAAATTACAGCACAAAATAATAAAAATTGAATATGGAAGTAAGAGAGGCGTTTAGAGATCTTTACAACCACTTAAAAAGAGGTTTAAATAGCCTTAAGCTGACCCTAAAATCGTGCAAACAAAATAAGAATTCCTAAATAGGCATCAACTCTGATAAAAAAAAAATGTGACCTCGCCTTATCTTTACTCGCCAAGAATACACTTAAGAACAAATCAACAGACCCCAAACACGACATGCCCACGCTTTATCTTGCATTTGCTCTCAAATACAAGCCTTCCAACTCCAACTTCATCAATAGATCCCAAATGCTATAAAATTAAACACAAATGAGTTCTAACTTCCAAAATCAGTCCTAAGACACAAAACACGGCTAAAATTATCAATTGAGCACACTAAACATAATAATTCTAGGAAATAAATAAGAGTAAAAGTGTAAAAATATCAAACTAACAAAAAGTTACTGAATTTTGGCAGGAAGTTAGAGCATTTATTTTTGTTTTATCTATATATAAGTAGTTGTATTCACTTTCTTCGATGAGTGTGAATGAGCATTTTTCATTTAATTCATTCCGCTAGGGATTTGATCAATCATCTCGTAACATAAACACAAAAAGTTTCACTTTTCTTTCAATGATCATCATTGTGCCAAAATAACAATTTGTTAAGTGACTTTTCAATCTTTGAACTACAAATTTTTTTTTTTTAGTCTTTAAATATTTATTGTTTTTGTTTTTTTATAAGAAATTAAATTTTATTATTAATATGAGGGAAAAAACTACATTAATCATAGATTAATTAAAGTGATGAAAAAACTTCTCCTTATAACTAAGCAAGAGCATGAGCAAGATAGGTCCTTCCTTTTAGCTAGGGGTGACAATTCTAACTCATATCCATTAATCCACCCATTTAAATTAGAGTATGGGTCATAAACGGGTAGTTCAAATATAAATAGTCATAAATGGATTCAACATATTTTAAACCACTAATATATGGATGGGTTAGGGTAGGTATGGATACCCATTTAACATATATAAATTTTTTTAAAAAAAGCTATAATTTTGGTTTACATTTTTTTACTCCAAATTTTTATTAAATTTCTTATAAAGTTTTTAGAAAAACTACTTAATATATTAATAATTTTTAGCCATTTTGATATATTTACATGAAAATCTTCAAATTACTTTTATCTAAATTTTTAAATAATAAAAAATAAATTATATGATTTTGTAGTTAATATATATTTATTACCGTTTTTAGTGGAAAATTTTATTATTTTTACAATTAAAAAAATTAATTTTTGAATTTTTTGAAAGAAATTTTTTAAAAAAATTATTACACATATAAATTATCACATCTGTCTATTTGGGGCACCAATTGATACACACAAATCGAACTCAAATAAGTCAAGACCACCAAAAATTGGGCTTATTGTGATCGAAATAACACCAATACAATCAGAGTCTAATTCTACTCTTAAAGAAAGTGAATAATTAGTATATAGACTTGTGACACTAAATTATCGAGTAAGACTGATAAGATGGGCAAAATCGTAATTTTATGATTTTTGGTCCAATGAGCGAATTGTGAGCCAAGCACACCGAGACATGGGGCATGTTAAGACAAGTCTATGAGTAAAAGTTTACATCAAAATTCCTCCATTTAAAGACTCAAATTGATAAAATAAAATACAGATCCTGGTTAAGTTTTAAATATATCATTTTTATATATTAAATGGTTAAATGGATGGATTAGGATTAAATGGGTATGGATACCCATAAAATAAATTAAAGGAAATTTTACAATAATACAAGAAAATGGTATATATTTGCATTTTTACCAGCGTTCAAAGTTTTTTCTAATTTTACTAAAAACAACTTTCTAAAATTATAACAATTCCTAAATCTCAAAATCATTCCAAAATATGTTCAGACGGTATATCTTTGGCACACTTTCAATATACATTGGGGATATCTTGGTTCAATTTTCACCAAAAAGCAATAAAAGAACAAAAATAATTAAAACATTAAAGAAGAAGAATAATTTATTTTAATATAAATTTAATATTAATATTATTTGATTTATTAAATTTGATTTATTTTTTATTTTTTATATTATTTGATTTTTATATTATAATATTATTTTAAATATTATTTTTATATTATAATATTATTTTAAATATTTTCTATTAAAATACTAAATATTAAGAATAATAATAATAATAATAATAAAATTCAATCAAAATTCAAAAAATCACAAAAATCTCAAACAAACAATTTAGTATACCTTTCAGATTTTGGATATACTTTGGGGATATTTTGGGAATTCTCAAGGAATTACCTAGAAGGAATTCTCTAGTAATATTTTAGGTATACTTTGGGAATATCTTGGGTTTACCTTTGGGATTTCCATAGGAATACCTCGAATATATCTTAGGAATACTTTGGAATGCCTTGAGAATTCATTGTGAATTTACTAGAAGGAATTCCCTAGGAATACCTTGAGTATACCTTTGGGATACTTCGGTATATCTTTGGAAATTTCATATGAATAACTCCGGTATACCTTATGGATACTTTGAGCATATATTGGGAATTCCTTGGGGATGCTTTGGTATACCTTGAGGATACTTCGGTATACCTTTGAAAATTTTATAAAAATATTTCTAGTATACCTTAGAGATACCATGGTATACCTTGGTGATTTTCATAAAAGAACAAGAAGACATATAGACTCAAATATCATCATAATAATCACAAACACATCACAATCTCATCATCGTCATCGTCATCATAGTAACTACCTTAATCGATCTCATCTCTATTTTTTACATACAACAAAGTTCATAGTGGTGAAATAATGATTAATTATTTTCACCAAGGGATGCTCTATCACTGCAAAACTGGAACATTTTTGTTCCATTTATAGTTTTCTTTTACTGTTGCTTTATCAATCACATAAAACAACTAGAAAACCTTTTGATTTTTCCTATTGCTTTAATCACTTCGAATAGGACCACCGATGTTCCAAAATATCTAACAAAACACTCCTTATCTTTTCAACAGAAACAAAATTGAGTATAAATTCCGTGAGAACTTAGCTATTTGATCTCCGTAAAGCAAGAAAGAAGAAAAGGCCGACGATAGAAGAGATAGAGATCATGTCCATGGCGAATAGAACTCTATGTCCTCTCTCTTTGTTCTCAGTAGCAAGAGAGACAGATCTAAGAGATGATGCATTAGCTCTTTGCGGTTTTTCTGGATTAATGAAAACAAAAAATTAAAAATCGGTAAAAATGAAAATAGATTTAGTAAAAATGAAAAGAGAAAAAATGAAAGTAATTCTGTAAATAAAATATAAAATTAGGTTAGAAGTGAAATTTTCTCTAAATTAAATGGGTCATAAATGGATTAATGGGTTGTAAAGCAATCCAACCCATTTATACCTAACTCATACCCACTATAACTGACTCATCTGTCATCCCTACTTTTAGCTAACCAGACAAAAAGCAGAGCAAAACAAAGCAAATAGCTAAAGCCATACTGAGCAAACAAAACAAATAGATGTAGCTAACTAGACAAAGCGCAGAGTAAAGCAAAGAAAATAGCTAAAGCCATACCGAGCAAACAAAAAAAAAAGATAAAGCCTATTTAACGATTACTCCAATATTGGATAGCAACCGAAGACATAACAAGACAATTTATATCATATGAGAAATGATGTTGAGTACATGAGAATGTATTTGTTGAGTTTGTAAACTTTTTGTTAGGATACATAAATGTTGAAAAAATATTATGATTATGAGCCATTTTGAGAGGATTATTCGGGTGGATCCCACAACTCGGTTTTGGGAGAAAGACCCGAATATATGTTCCTTGACATGAGGACTACGAATTAATGTATTCATATGCTCAAAATGGAGAATGTGTGAATAGAAATTGAAGCTCAAAGTAAGCTCCTTGGTAAGGAGATTTAAAGGTGAAAAGTGAAGTGGGAATTTGTCCCACATCACTAAAATTTGAAGTTGGACTTGTGCTTATATATAGAGATGCATTCTTACATGGGTAAGAAAAGTAGAATGGAAGGCTCTCTCTCGCACGCTCAAGCGTAGGGAGGTGCAAATCTATGGCTCGGGATAGGCCAATGCGTGGATAGGTGACCTGCATACATGAATGTCGGCCTAAAATCTCGTAGTCCTAAACAAGCTCAATTTTTACAAATTATTTTTTTTATTTCTAGAAAAATTTGGCAACACTCCCTTGTTGATCTACACGGCTAGCAGTCTGCCATACCCGTATGGATCCACACGGTCATGTGGATTCAACACTCTCGTATGGATCCACACAGCCAGGCCACTGACACGTCCGTGTTGTTGTGTCTGCAGTGTGTGCAAGGCAAATCCACACACCCATGTGGATTGTGTTCTAAAATAGTTTTTTGAGCTTCATGTCTTTTGGAATTTCAATTTCTGATGTTTCAAAAATTAATTTCACCATTATTTGAGAGTTACAAAGACATTATTGACAGTCTTTAAAGGAAATTAATCACAATTAATCCCATGTCTCCTCCATCTAGTATAAATAAGTTGTTTTGGCTTGAATTTTCAAGAGTTTTTTTAGAGAGTTTACTTTGAATCTTGTTGAAGAGTTTCTTTCCTTCTTTTCTTCTTCTTCTCAAGTGATAGAGTGTGACAAGCTCAAAGTTCGCAGTAAGTAGATATTGTGTGTTCAACAACTACTTGAAATCTGTTGTATCTTGGGAGACAAACACCGGTTATCCTAAAACACCAGTGTAGGAGGCGAATTTGTCTTAAGAAAACTGTGTGAAACACATGCCTCAGATAGTTTTTCCATTTTCTCTTGTTTTGAATATTGAATTAGCAATTCTTTTTTTATTGTTGTTGTTATCCTAATAGACATGGTTATAGGCATAAGCATAGACATGACAATTTTGTTATCATAAGTATAGGCATAAACATAAGCATATTTTTGGCATGAACATAGGCATGGTTATGGGCCACAGGTATGACATAGTTGTCAGAGGCATGGAAATGAACGTTTTTTTTTGTATGGGCATGGTTTGCTGAACTTATTTTTGAGAAGATATCTCCTCGTGCTCTTTTGCTTCATCTTGTTGTTAATTTTTACATATCACCTCCTCCAATGTTCCAAGCTTGATAATTTGTCTTTCTTTCCATATTTTTTCTATCACAGACTCGTAAAAAGCATGGGGTAACAAGCATTTGTTTGAAAATTTTAATAAAAATGGAGTAGAAACATAATATAGAAATGAGGGAAAAAATTACTCATTTTATTCATTTAAGTTAAACATATATATAGAGGAAAAAGTAACAAAAAAATATCATCAATTAAGGATGGTTACAATCAAAATTTAAATTCAAACTAAGAAAATATTCGTAAATTTATTCATATTTCTAATAATTTAAATAAAAACTAAAATTCAAAATTATTTGAAAATTATTTCTATAATATTATTTTGAATATTCCACCTAGATGTTATAATTCTAATACAAAAGTTTTAGTTGTCTTTGACAAAACTCTTTTACTAGTGCAAGATATATGACCACATAATTCTTTCCTTTTATGCTCTCGGTTTTTCTCAAGGAGAAAAATGAAAGAGAAACTCAAACTTTTTTTTTTACAGAAAAGATGCAGAATATAGCTTAACCTGTAATGCTTACAAAGAGAAAAATCTTATACGTTTTTCAATTGTGGAAAAAAATGCAGCACACCAATTTTGTAGGGCAAAAGTCTTCATAATTGAATAATTGAAGTTAACAGCCCACCAAAGATAGGAACAAAAAAATAATTCACTCTTGATAAGGATTATTAATAATGGCACATAAAATTGCAAAACATGATTAGAAAGACTGGAGCCATGAAACACAATTCCACCAATTGCAATTAATAAAGCCATCATTTCTTATCCTATTATCAACAATCCTCCAACCGAATATTTGATTGAGTGAACCAAAATAATTTGCTTAGAATAATTTTAATTAACACTTTAATTAAAATTATATAAGAGAAATAATTATAATTAATTAATATTAATTTTAATTTAAATAATATAAGTGATCAATTTTTAATTTAATTTTTAATTAAATTAATTTCGACATCTTAAATATTAACTAACTAAATTATTTAATTTGGTTGTGATTTATAAGATTAATAATTTTATCGAAATGAAGATATAATATTAACGCATTACTATTATATCGGATACCATTTCCGAATTCTTCATATACTAAGACACATTAAGTATCCTTATAGAATTTTCTTTTTAATTACCGATAAAATCTCGAATATTAATTTGATTTTTAAATCATAATATTAAATCATCTTATTATAATTTTGATATTAATTAAGGTCACCGTGCGTCAAAACCGTATTTGTTAATATATTACTGAGTGATAATTTGCGTTTTGATTAAAATAAGACTTACTATTATTAGTTTAATTAATAATATCAATCTCGCATCGAATAAGTGATATTTTTCCTGACTAGAAATATATATTTTATCAGAATTAAAATATCAACTTAATTTGGATCTTGACTTGGTGCTGTAAGATAACGAATTCTATTATTAGTAATTTCATGTCTCACTACATGATTAACTGTGGTGACTACGAGCTGAATTATTAAACGTAAATAGTCCAGTACAAGATAAGAGTACCTCCACATGTACCCATGAAAGAATAATCTTGACACCTCAAGTCAAAAGATTTCAAGTTATAAAAAATTCATATATTATGACTAAGATAATAATTGTTGACGTCCAGCACTACCTATGCAGTTATTATTATGCATTATTGTTCGATACCCTTAACTCTTTAAGAATTTGGTAATTTTCTCGTGAATTTTCCAATTATGAGTTAAGCAAACAGACTAGAAGAAAGCATAACTTAATCAGCAATTTTCTCTTGAATTTTCCAATTATGAGGTAATCAAACAGACTAGAAGAAGAGCACAAGTTTTGAATTTCTAAGATTTCAATTCCTAATTCCATATTTTTGAACCCAGCAAACTTTGATCGTGACACTAGTGGACAAAGAGAAATTGTCAAAATCAAATGCAAAATGCTTAATCATTTTTCAGTAGTTTATTATATATTTACACAGATTATCTAGGATAAGCCACAGCACGATCACAATGGTGGAATCATATCCCATGACTGGTGGAGATGGCACTTACAGCTACACCAAAAATTCCACCTTTCAGGTAATGATCATTATGTGTTTGTGTATATTTTTGAGACAATTTCCTGTTCTGTCATTTGCAAGCTACGATCAATTGTCCTATAATTTGTAATTTTAAACGAACACCACTTGCTTGACAAAATGTTGAACAGAAATTTCTTTTCTTTTCCTTTATTTTGTCTTTAGACAATTGAAAGAGTATCGTGATGCTCAAGACTTTTTGCATTATTAGTTTTAAAAAGAGCGACTTCAAATTATAGTGTTGAATTTGACTTGGCATCAGAATGCAAGTATATGTTTGAGAATTGAGATTTTTTTTTTTCTGAAAGTTGTTTAAGAATTGAGTTAATTGATGACAGAAATCCTCTCCTTTCTCTTAATTGTTTCTTTTTTGAAAAATTAATGAGATTGGATTCGTTTTTCAAGGATAGAATTGATATGCTTATCAGTTAAAATAAGTATTGATGGAGATTATAACAGAAATACTGTTAGATTATATGAATGTAATGCCATATCGGTTTAACATGCAGAGAGAAAGCATACTTATTGCTAAGGGGATGATTGATGAGACAATTGCTCACAAGCTTGACATAAAGGATCTTGTTTCTGCTTCAAACGCATTTCACATAGCAGATATGGGATGTTCGGTTGGGCCTAATACATTTATTTGTATGGAAAATATTATTGAAGCTGTGAAACTCAAGTATCAATGCCAAGGCCTCACTTCCCAAATAACTGAATTTCAAGTTTTCTTCAATGATCACACCTTCAATGATTTCAATACCCTTTTTAGATCTCTACCTCCCGAAAAGCCGTACTTTGTTGCTGCGGTGCCAGGTTCTTTCCATCAGCGGTTATTCCCGGAAAGGTCTCTCCATTTTGTTCACACTGCACATGCATTACATTGGCTCTCTCAGGTGCCAACAGAGTTGCTAGATAAAAACTCTCCTGCTTGGAACAGAGACAGAATTTTCTATGCAAGTGCACCAGAAGTAGTAGTGAAAGCATACGCTGCTCAGTTTGCAAAGGACATGGGGCTTTTCTTTGATGCTAGAGCCAAAGAGGTTACTAGTGGAGGGATGATGGTGCTCATCGTGCCAGGCATCCGTGATGGGATTTCTCATTCTTGTACAATAGCTAGCATCATGTTCGATTTTTTGGGGTCCTGCCTTGTGGATATGGCTAAAGAGGTAATGAATGCGAAGAATTATTGTGACTTTATGCTTGACAGTAGAAACTCCTATGGTAAAAACCAATTGTGTTAATCAATTTTTGTTCAACAGGGATTAGTGAGCGAGGCTCTAGTGAACTCATTCAATTTGCCTATGTATTTCCCTTCACCCAAGGAGATGTTAGAGCTTGTAGAAAGAAATGGATGCTTCAGAATTGAGAAATCTGAGCTATTTGACACTGTTTCTAACATTGATGCTATAACCAGCAAGAATACATGGGTGATGCACTTCAGAGCTGGGTTGGGGGAAGTTTTTACTAAGCATTTTGGCAATGAAATTATGGATGAGTTGTTTGATCGTTTTTCTGAGAAAACAGATGAAGCTTTCTCTCAACTTCGTGCCCAATCAATCGAAACATCTCAGCGACTGTTTGTTGCTCTAAAACGCAAGTGATCTGCCAAGTGAAAATTGCACACAAATAAGTCATCGAGCCTTTCTAAGTCTATATGCATAAGCTTAATTTTCCTGCTACTTTCATTAGTCCTATGTCTTCTTTTGGTACATGAAGGTGAGTTAAGCTCACAACAACAGCCGGTTTGTTAATGTTTGAGCGTCTGTTAAATTTGAATAAATTAAATATTGTTAAACTAATATTTTCTAATTCTATTCTATTAAATAATTCAATTTCTAATTATAATATATGAATATCATGGTTGTCAAAACCGGCCGGGCTGGTTCAACCGGAAAATCGAGAACCGGCTCTTAGGCAGGGCGGTTTTTACCCCTAAAATAGGAGAAAAAACAACCCGGTGGAAAAACCGGCGATCCGGCCGGTTCAACTGAAAAAATCGGAAACCGGCCGGTTTTGATTGGTTTTGCCAGGGTTTTTTTTAATTTTTTGTAAAAAAATTTTAATTATTAAATTTGGTCTAATTTAACAGATTTAACCGATTCAACAAAAAAATTGACCTCAAAATTAGATAGGTTAATTATAAACTAGTCAAATTGGTGAAAATAAATATGTTTTTAAACAATTAACTCACTCTTATTTATAAAATGATATATTATCATCATTCATACTTTTTTCCTACGTGGGATTGTTCACTTATTTTTGCATTTTTTTTTACTTCTTTTTTATATTATTTTTCTTTTACAATTTAGAAATTTTGGCTGATTATATTTTCAAATTTTAAATTACCTTTACATTTAATAATTAATTAAATATTTAGTTATACAAATATATGAAATATGATTTAAAAAAAATAAAAAAAGAGAATATTAGACATGTTATATTATTCTTATACACTATAAAAGATCTCCAACAACTTATTCTCTACTTTTATTATGTATGAGACATATTATGTTTTATTATATATGAGACATATTATATTTTATGAAAATACTATATAGACTGATTTGACCTTAAATCCATGACCCGCTGGCTTTTCCGGTTTATTGAACAGACCGATTTTTACAACTTTGATAAATATAGATTTAATGGCAATTTTTATCTTATGTGCCAAGAAATTTTTTTAGAATATACACATCAATTGTTATTCAAATTAATAGATAATGTGCAACAATTTTAACTAGATACTATATGCCGTATTAATTTATTAATGTAAAATTATATTAGAAAGTGTATTGAAGTATTTATTCACGAGTTGTTACGTCATGGATCTGACACATGCAGAAAATTAAAAAAGCGTTAACTTTTAATTTTTGCTAAACGGCATTAAAACAATTCTAAATTTATTATTTAACAAATATAAATTTATTATTTAACATAATTTTATTATTAAATAATTATAAGTTCATTATTTAACAACTGTAAATTTATAATTTAATATCTGTAAATTTATTATTTAACAACTGTAGATTTATTATTAAATAACTGTAAGTTCATTATTTAACAACTGTATGTTTATTACTAAATAACTGTATATTAATTATTTAGCAGTTGTAGGTTTATTACTAAATACCTATAGATTCATTATAGACTCGTTATTTAACAATTATAAATTTATTATTTAATAACTACATATTTATAATTAAATAACTGTAAATTCATTATATAATAGTTTTTTTTTTAAAAAAAAGAAAGCACCTACTGACTTTTTGGAAGGTACGACGTTAATTGTTTGAAGAAAGACTATATAACTGATAAAAATATAATTCCTTGCATTATATAAACTAAATTAAGTTGAAAGATGTACATAGTTTGCATGAGCAATGCAATGACGCAGACAAATTTGGTTTCACATTTTTTTTTCAAAAAAGGAAAAAGATTTAATTTCGGTCTGTGGTCCACTAATTGCTTGCCAATGTCAAATGTGGTCCTTTAATAGATTAAATGGTCCAACTTAGCATAATTATTGAAAATAAAAATTAAAGGAAAAAGGATAAAAAATGCCATCTCCGACAAATTTTAGGGATGACAATTTAATCTGGACATATAGGTCTCTGTCCTGTACTAACTCGAATGGAATGAGTTTTTTTATTTTTGATTGGAATCGAAACGGATTACAGAAAAATCCAACATAACATTTAGCAGAGATGGGATAGGAATGATATTTATGTATCCTGCTCCATGCCTTGTCTATATATATATATAAGCATGTATAAATTATTAGTTATTTATAATATATAAATTGTTGTTAGATGTTATATATTTATCTAATAGAAATTATTAAATTAATGTATATAATGATTGCATGAATCATCTTAAACTAATGATGAATATGTTGATAACTACAATTTTCAGTAGTATATAAGATTGCAATCGTATTGAAATTATGCTACTTTTTATCTTTTTATCTTTTTAAATTATTTTTACTTTAAGAATGACATAAACAATTAGCTTAAATTTTTAGATATAGTGGTTATAATATAATTTGGTTTTTTTATAGTGGATATTCATTTTGCTAGTTATTTATGGATTGATTAATATTGTCATTTTTATTAGTTAAGTATGAATTATAGAACATCTAAAATTAAAATATTAAATTTTTTATAATTTTTTATCTCTTATTTTAGATTTATTTTGATGTGATTTAAATTAATAATTTAAATAGATATATCAAATATAATTAAATTAAAAAATATTGCGGAGATATTCGACCGCACTTGAGAATACCCGATTTCGTTTAGAGCAGAGATATGAATTAATATTATTTCTCCGCAGAGGTAAGAGAGGGAACAAGGTTGTAAATTTATAGATGGGGACGGAGAGAGTGAAATCCAACTCTGATCTACCATGTTGCTAACCCTAACAAATTTTCTAATAATTAAATACTTATGTTTTTAATAATTTTTGAACCAATCATTTTCAAATTAATATTTCCTTAATTATCATTTTGTGGTACCATACTTGAATAAGTTAAATAATTTGATGTGATTTTGGAGATCCAAAAACGTCATCCTTCCGTTTGGAAGTGATTTCAAATTTATTATCATTTTTATTTTAAAAAATTTACACGTCGTACTATTAGTATTATAATAATCTTTTAATATAGGAATTCATAATATACATTTATGTTTTATTCAAATTGATTAATGTAAATATAATATATATACGTATTATTATATAATTAAATTAATTTATAAATAACGTAATTGAGCCCGTTGAAACACTTATTTCTATTATACATGTAAATGCAAATTATACATACAAAACCACAAAGAAGGATTTCTTAACGACCAGGTTGTCATGGCAGAACACTTGTTCCCTCTTCTAGATAGAAATAATTTCACATACAATTGCTCCCTGTTGTTGATATGGATAATTTCAGCTCTTCCGGTCCGGCCCTTGGTAAAAACACTAGCGAAAAAATCTCGCACGAAGTAGAGACCGCCTCCAGGCTCTTTTGCCCTGCCTATCATTAGCCACCTTCACTTGCTAAGCTCTATTTGCCACAATCTCTTCAAGCCTTAGCTCGACGGTACGGCCCCCTGATGCAGCTGCGCTTAGCGGGGAACAACGTTGTTGTAGTGTCGGATGCGGCGACAGCCAAAGAAATGCTGAAAACTAATAATATATTCAGAATTACTATATATATGTTACAAATATGAAAATATTACAAATAATATTTAAACTAGTAATATTATTTATTTTTAAATGAAAAAAATATAATATATTTCTAATTACAATATATGTTATTTAATATGTTAAGCATAAATAATATTAAATTTATTTATAAATTATATATATATATTTAAATTTTATTATTTTTAATATCTTAATTATAGTATATAATTATATGAAATAATTATTTTATTTACTTACACTTCATATAAAAATATATACTTTAAATAATATAAATTATATATCTATTAGGAATTTTACATTCTAACAGTAGCAGCTCAATTAGTTTTACCAAATATCAATATCAATCAGCTATCGGCCATTAGCTATATCAGCTGCATTTAACAGTTAAATCAAACCAAACGGGGTCTAATACTTATGAAACTGGCTTATATATATATGAAACTAATAAATTCAATATCTATTTTTTATTTTTTTTTGAAATTATAGATTTCATTTCTGCATAGTTGCCACATATGAAATTTCACTAAGTTATGATCTGGAAAATAACACTTTTAAACATATTGATCTATTTGGCAGAGATCAGTGGCAGAGTTGACAATGGGGATGATTAAGGAAACGATCATTGAAAAGCTTGAAATAAAGGCTATTTCATCAGCTTGCAAAACATTTAGTATAGCTGATATGGGATGTTCAGTAGCACCAAGCACTTTCTTCTACATTGAGAATATAGTTGAAGCTGTGGGAAGCATGTTCATCTCTCAGGGTTTCAGATAAGAAGAAATCCCGCTATTTCAAGTCTTCTTTAATGATCTTCCTTTCAATGACTTCAATACCCTTCTCAAGTTTC
>CATIWF010031300.1:0-10091 GCA_949630135.1 Balakata baccata
CGTCTCAATCTAAATTTACTAGATTACACCCCTGTTTCAGTCTTGAGTAGTTGAATTTGTAAGCAAATATAATGAGGGTCTTCAGCCTCCAATTCTAATTTCTAAGTCCAATTTTCAATTGCTTGTTCAATTGAGCTGCCACAGTCCCAACTTCAAGTTGCATTGGAATGGGAGGTGGGGTTTAATATACTAGAAGAGGAACCTTCTGAAGGAAAAAAACCCCAGCCTTTTCTGCTGCAGATTCCATATAAGCTCGTATTCCTATTTTTATAACTCATTTCAATTTTAAAACTATTGGTCTCCTCTGCCCCAATAGAGGCAACTTAACGGTGAAAACACTATCTTTGTAATTTTTGTTCTTATTGAGTGATTCAGATTGTCATTATTGAGATAAGAGGTGGATACCCCAAGGTGACTAAGGATGTTGTCGCTGTCGCCAAAAGCATCCTATTCGAGGACAAAGCCAAGAATGCTGGTGCAGTTCTCTTAAAGCAGGTTACTAATGCTACAAACACCGCTTCGGGAGATGGTAATTTGTTGTTAGTATCTATGAAATCTATGTTATAAATTATGACGGTCTGGATTCTGTTATAGGATATCAGTAATTGAAATTTTGGATTTTTAAGGTAGATTCTGTACTTTTAGAGGCTGAAGAATACTTTATTATCTTTTAAGCTAAAAAAAAAAGGCAACAATAGAGTTATGCTTGCTCGTATATCCTGAAAAAAACCATTTTTGGGAGGGATAAAGAGAAAAGCTGCACTGCGATGGAGTCAGCAATGCCTTATTTACAACTTTTTCAGGTTGGACTTCATTTTCGTTTACGATCTGCAGAAAGTATTTATTAGCAATGAGTACGATGTACTTGAAGAAGTCATTTTTACTTGGTCTTGTTACTATACTATTGAATGCCAATATGGTCCTTATAATCTATAGACATGCATAGAAAGAGATGAATATTATGTTCCCAATCCTTTTTCATTCTCACATCATCAGCTAGTTTGCTTCCAGCCTTCCATTGTGTTACCAATATATGTTCTATGAAATATATATTACGCTTCTATTCTTGAGGCAGAGCATTTAAAGTGGAAAAAGTTATGTCATTTATTGCCCTTCTAGTAATCTGAGAAGTTTTCATTGCTCTGTCACATATCTGGTGGCAGGTATAACTTGTGCAAGCTGACCCAGGCAATATCATTGAGGGCTCTAGCTGCAGGTGTAAATGCGATGGATTTGCATGCTGGTATTAATAAGGTGGTTGGTGCTATTGTTTCCGACTTGAAAAAGAGGGTATAAGCTTTCATTGAATATATTACACAGGTTATGCAGCTTTTTGTAGAAAGTATTTCACATATATATGTTATTTTTCATAGGAAACTATGATATAAAATATGATCATATGACTTTAATATGCAGAATAGAATATGGTTGATAGTTACTGAAAAGAAAATTCTGTTGAACATCCTAGCTACTTTTTTTTTTAACACATGCTTGCATATAAAGTTTTAGATAAAGCTTACAGGAAAATTCAACGTTGAAACCTCAATTTGATAATTATATATTGATAAGAAAAGTGTTCATTTATGTTCTTAAAGCTAGTTTCTATGTTCCTTGTTTGTTCTGCTGGATCTGCATGTGCGTCCTTACACTCATGCATACAAGCCATCTATTTCTATCTTCATTTTTGGTTCTCTCTCTATCTAATATAGATGACCCGTTTGCTGGCATCTCTGCAAATGGTGAACTCGAGATTGGAGAATTGATGGCTAAAGCAATGGAGGAAATTGGCGAGGAAGGAGTCATTACTATCGCTGTGAGCAAACTTTCTTCTTCTGACATTGCATTATCATTAAATTTTTTCTAGAGGTTATAAATCATCTTATTGTGGTTTGTATTATACTCAAAAGTTTTATTGGTATTTTGAAGCTTTCATGTGTGTTGTGGAGGAAGTCACTTATAGACATGCATTGAGATTGGTTTATTCTATTTTCTTTTTGTTTGTTTGTCTATAGTGTTATCTCGGTGCATTTTCTGGGTAGGGATTTTGGTTTGGTTTTGTACTTCACCAATTGCGTATTTGCAGCAACTTGAAGATCCTTCGATCTCATTCTGTCATTCATGATATGAAATTCCATATATGAATTCTCTTGTGAGAATATTGTAATTGGAGGTAACTTTTACTGGAACAATCTTGTAATGAAGTACATGCTGATATATGAGATTTTAACACTTTATTTTCTAATAGACCACTGCTAATTGTAACTGAGAATGTCGAAAGTTTTGCCCTAGCTATGCCTAATTTAACACTTTTTTTTTTTTATAAAGGAAAATAATTTCATTAGTTCAAACAAACAATATATCCATAGAAATAAATACAAATTTGCTAAAAATCATAGAGAATAAAATTGTGAAAATTTTCAAAGTTTTCAGATTATTAGTATAATAAATCGGTTCAAATGTTACAAATTTTATAATATTATAGTGATTAAAATATATATGATTCTAGTTTTGTAATATATCTAATTTGATTTGCGGGCAATTGAGATAGACAAAGTATAATTTGACATATTTAATAATTAAAAGCATTTATAATTTTAAGATTTTTTCCTAATTTAATTTAGTGCCTTCGAATTTGGAGTTTTTTTTTTTTTTTTTCCATTAAACTCTCTAATATGACTTTAATCCACTTGATGAGAAAATAAGTTTTTCTTTATAAGGAAAAAAAAAGTTTGATTACCTTGAAAATACTATATTATTATTTCTCTAAAAATACAACTTCATGTTAGTGAATTAGCCTTTAAAAATATCCAAAATGGCTGTATAAGCATATCTGTAAAAATCTAAAAAGAAAGTATTTGTTTTTTAATAGCAACTTTGGGCTGGACTTTTATTGGAGGAAGATTTTACATTAATTACTAAATTTTAAATTTATTTTAGGTTCAAAAACATATGAACCTAAATTTTGTCGGCCACCTAAAAGTGGACGAATCCATATGGAGATAAAAAGATGAGCGTTCAAAGTTGCTACGAAAAGAGGTGAACTTGTTGAATGGCCATGAAGGAGTAGTCCTAGCAGCTAGATTTAACGTATGCAATAATTTTGCCTAACCTGCAGTAAAGATCGCACTATTCATCTAACCTACAAATTCTTTTGTAATTTAAATTATTGTCTGAGCTATAGTAAAGATTGCACTATTTGTTGAATGAGCAATTAGGCTTTTTTAAAATTAATGTTGCTAGTGGCTAAGCTATCATTAGATGGTTGCCTAAATTAATTAAGCAAATGGCTAGCTACTAAATTGTATTGTAGATCGAGTTTCCAATTAGTAGGCAAAAAGAATGTTACATAGCAAGGGGTTCAATTATTGACACATAACGACTTATAAGGCTGTCTATGATCTATTTTTCTCTTTCTATTTTTTTACTCGCTCAAAATATTCTCAAGATATTTCTAAGTTATACCCAAGGTATTTTGAAGAAATTCTCATTAAATTTTCAAGATATACCCAAGGAATGCTTGAGGTATTTGTAAAAAATTTTCAAGATATTTTCAATGAATGCTTAAGCCATACACGAGAAATTCTTAAAGAATTATTAAGGTATTCTCAAGATATATCCAAAGTATTCCGATGTATATTAAAGATATTTCTAAGGATACCTAACTAAGGTATATTTAAAGTATAGTGGAAATATACCAAATGTAACTTTGGGATGCCTTTTTGAATTTATGTGCTATTTGTTGAGTTGTAATCCAAGAACAGATGAATCCAAATTTTGTGGGCCACTTGAAAGTGAAAGAATCCAAACGAAGATAGAAATATGAGCATTCGAAGTTGCCACGAAAAGAGGCGAACTTGTTGAATGGCCATAAAGGAGCAGTTCTAGTAGCTAGATTTAATGGAGAAAGTAATTTTTCCTGAATTGCGGTAAAAATCGCATTATTCGTCTAACCTACAAATTCTTTTGTAGTTTAAATTATCGTCTGAGCTGTAGCAAAGATCACAATATTTATCGAAAGAGCAGTTAGGCTTTTTTAAATTAATGTTGCTAGTGGCTAAGCTATCGTTAGATGGCTGCCTAAATTAATTAAGCAAATGGCTAGCTACTGAATTGTATTATAGATCGAATTTCCAATTAGTAAGCAAAATGAATATTACATAGTGCATAAAAGACAAAGAGTTCAATTATTGACACATAACGACTTGTAAGGCCATCTATAATCTGTTCTTCTTCTTTCTATTTTTTAATTGCCCAAAAATATTATCAAAGAATTTTCAAGCTATATCTAAGATATTTTCAAGCTATATCTAAGATATTTTCAAGTTATTCTCATACAATTTATAAGATATACCAAAGGTATATCTGATGTGTTCTTTAGAATTTCTCAAGGTATTTCCAAGGTATACCCAATATATTCTCAAAAAAAGCTCAAATTATACCCAATGAATTCTTAAGAAATTCCTAAGGAATTTCCAAAGTATGCAGAAAATATTTCTAAGGATATCTAACCAAGGTATAACAGAGATATATCGAATGTGCACTTTTGGTGTAATTTAGGATAACTTTTTGAATTTAGGTACTCTTTATTGAGTTGTAATCTAAGAACCGCGGAACCCAAATTTTGTCAACCATCTAAAAATGGAAGAATCCAAATGGAGATAAAAAGATGAGCGCTTGAAGTTGCCACGAAAATAGGCGAACTTGTTTAATGGCCATGAAGGAGCAGTTCTAGTAGCTACATTTAACAGAGACAGTAATTTTGCCTGAACTGCGGTAAAAAGGGTATTCCTAATGTATACTCAAAATATTCTCAAAGTATATTAAATGTATTTCTAAAGATACCTAACTAAAGTATACCTAAAATATAAATGAAATATACCGAATGTGCACTTTTAGTGTGCTTTGGATGATTTTTTGAATTTAGGAATTCTTTATTAAGTTGTAATCCAAGAACAGATGAACCCAAATTTTGTTGGCCACCTGAAAATGGAATAATCTAGACGAAGATAAAAAGATGAACGTTTAAAATTGCCACGAAAAGAGGCAAACTTGTTGAATGGCCATGAAGGAGCAGTTCTAGCAGCTAGATTTAATGGAGAGTAATTTTGCCTGAATTGCAGTTAAGATCGCATTATTCATCTAACCTACAAATTCTTTTGTAATTTAAATTATTGCCTGAGCTATAGTAAAGATCGCTCCATCTGTTGAAACTCGAAAGTGCAATTAAGCTTTTTTAAATTAATGTTGCTATTGGCTAAGCTATCATTAGATGGCTGCCTAAATTAATTAAGCAAATGACTAGCTATTGAATTGTATTGTAGATTAAATTTCCAATTAGTAAGCAAAAAGAACGTTACATAATTATTAACACATAACGACTTGTAAGGCCATCTATGATCTATTCTTCTTTTTTATTTTTTAACTGCCCAAAATATTTTTAAGGTATTTATAAGTTATATTAAATATGTTTTCAAGGTATTTATATGAAATTTCTAAGATATACTATAGCCGAAATGTTCCTAAGGAATTCTCAAAAAAGATATTTTTAAAGTATATCTGATTTATTCCTAAATAATGCTTAAGGTGTACTTAAAAAATTCTTAAATAATTCCTAAAATATTCTTAAGAATTCTTCCTTAAGAATTCTTAAGAAATATATTTATAAGGTATATTTGATTTATTCTCAAAAAATATTCAAGGTGTATCTAAAGAATTCCTAAGATATTCTTTAAATATATCTAAATTATTTTCAAGATATATCAGTAATATACCGAATGTGCACTTTTTGTGTACTTTGGTAACTTTTTGAATTCAGATACTCGAGGTGGATCCACTATGGGGGCAACGGGGCACTTGCCCCATATGCTCCCAAAATTTCTTAATACTCCTTTTAACTCCTATAAAAATTTGTATTTGCCCCCATATATTTAGTATATCAAATTTTTTAGTTAATTAACTAAATTTGACCAATCAATAATCATTAATTTACTTACTAATATATTTTTAGTAAAATAAAAGAAAATAAAATTAAAAAGTTATATGTATATCTAATAAACAAGAAAAGGAAAAGAGACTCAGAGTATCAAATAAGTTATGATACTACAACCACTTATTTAATAGAAACATAAAACTTTTTTCTTTTCCCTAATGAAGAAAAAAAAGACATTTTTTCTTTTAAAAGACAAAATGACAACCATATTTCAAGATTTTTTTTTTTCAAAAACAAAATTATAATATTTTTTTTCAAATTTCAGTCTAAATATTCGATCAATTCAAAGTCACAAAGAAAAATAAGATAAAAAGGTTAGTAAATACATATTATTCTAATTTACTACACATTTTATTTTTATCTTTTTTTTTATTTCATAGTATTTTTGTTTTGATTTCTTCGAGTGGTGGTAATGATTAACAAATATATGAATTTAAAATTGATTTCTAATCATAAATCTACAAAATAAAATTAAATGTTGGTTCAAAATAATTTTATTTTTTAGTTGTGGCTTTGATTAATAGATAAGTAAATTTAGAATTAATTTTTATTTTTTTCAACATTATTCAACTTTAGGTTGTAAGTGTAAATTCGAATTAAAATGTTCATATGCTAAATGATTTGAGAAGCTTATCATTATTTTATAGTCTTGAACTTGAAATTAATGACAAGAAAATGATTAAAAAATAATAATAATAATTTCTATTATATATAAATTGAGAAGCTTTTGGTTTTTCTTTATTGACTAATTGTTTAATCTAAATATAAAATCACAAAGTTGCTACTTTATTTATATGAACAATAATTATTAATAAATACATATTATTAGTTTTTTTCTATTTAAAATTATAATTGACAATAACGGCTTATTAGATTTTTTATCAATTTGATTAAGGAAAATGAACACATTTTTTATCAAACAAAAGTATTAGTAGAAAAATCTCGTATAAATAAAAATACTACTATCAAATTTGATGGATCCAACTTTTCAAAAAAATCTTATTTAAAAATTAATTTAGATGATATTTTTTGGATCTTAGATTATTTATAAAAAAAAAGTCATATTATCATTCTAGTGATTATGATAATTTTCTTGTAAAATTTATTAGAAATATATATTTTATTATTAAAATTAGACCCCATTGAAATTAGTTTCTAGATTCGCCTCTGGACACTCTTATAATATTTTTTAGATAATTTTGTTAGATTTAAAAAAAAAAATTTAAATGAAGATAATATAATATTTTAAGAGTTTTGCCAATTTTTAAAAAATTCGCTTCATGATAGGGCTAGTTGACCCGCCATAAGTAAGGGCTGGGCATATGCGGACTCGCTTAGTGGGTTGGCGAAGCTATTGTGATTCGGAACTGCTTTGAGTTTTTGGTTAGACTGTATGTATTTCAATTCTCGTTCAGTCAACCAGCATTATTTAAAATTAATTCTGTTGGATAAAATTTTAAAAATAATAAAGCACTTTATCTTAAATTTTAATATAATTATATATGTAAATTCGAATTTGATATTTCTGTGGAAGAGAACCAGAACATTTATTTTTATTTTTGGGTACATTTTTAGCATAAATTTGATGTCCGAACCACCAGTTTAGTCTGTCAAAATTATTCGAAAATCATCCTCACCACTGCTATGTCCTATATCTTAAATTATATATTAAAGAATAAATACAAATTGAAAAGTCAGAAGCAGCTGCAAAACCTAAAGACTCGTCTGACTCTTTTGTAAGGGAAAGGCAAAACGAGAAAACAGATTGCAGTACTTACTCTTCAATCTAATCCAAGATTACGTCTAACGTCTTCTGCTGGTATGCACTATTATCTTGTTTCTGTTTCTGCTTTCGTTTTTGGATTCTTTTCAATCTTTTCTTCCTTGTGGTTTTCTCTTTTTGATCTGCATACTCCCTCCTTTATTCTAGTTTTAACCACCGATCTTTCGAATTCTTTGTTACTGTGATTTGCTTCAGTTTATGGCCTACCTTAGCTTGCCTTCGTTCTTAGTATGGAAGCTCGAAGATCTTATTATTAATTATTATATTTCAATATGTTGATTTATTCAATGATAAGGTTGTAGTTTACTGATTTCATTTTTGAAGGACCTAACATATGACAAGATCTCTAGTAAGTGTGATTGTTAACTTAGGTTTAGGTGGTATTTGGATTGCTGTTGAATGTTCTATAAGATTTTGAATTTTTTTTTATTCAATTGACTGAATTTTTTTTAACTTTTTTATAAATTGCTTTTTTTTTTTTTTCAAACTTGTTTATGGAAAAAACATGGTTTTTAAAACTCAAAAAATTTAAAAATATAAAATTTGTTCGAAAAAACGTTTTTCTCAAATGCAATTCCAAATGGGCCTCTTACTATAGTGTTTATTGTTTAATCAGATTTAAGACGTGTACCTTGGGCGCTCTGTGCTTCTGGATCCTATTGATCGTGACAAATGTGTGTTCACGAGTCTAACTGTCAATGTTTGATGTATGTTTTTGCGTCTGAAGACATGCATGTCTGTCACTTTGCTTGTTCTTGAAAATTTGTCTCCCAGTTCTTTAATTGAAAGCACTTGTTGCCTCATCTAAAATTCGTGTCCAGATGAATAATGTTGCTTAATTATCTAGATCTGGCTCTGTTTCCTTTCTTTTGAAAGTCAGTAAAGATTCTGTTACTTGACTCTTTTCCCTATAGTTCTTTTAGTAACTTTGGTCAAATTATTATAGAGCGAGTCCTCCACTCATGCTGCTTCAGGGAAAACTGTTGCTATGGTGCAATCTGTCTCGGCATATTGAGTATTATTCTAGTATTGAAGTCACTAACCTAGGATACTTGTTAGTTTGCGAGTCTTTGAAACTCGTTTAGCTGCTATCAAAGGAATTTCTTGATGCGGATGTTTTGGTATATGAAATTATTTATTTATGTAGATGGTTACTTGGTCAGGGTGTTTTTTAGCTTACAAAAGCCTTAAAATATCGTTTCTGTTGGACTGATTTTGAATCTATCTATTTCTTTTTTCTCTCTCTCTCTCATACTACTGTATAAAATTTAGTACAGTAAAGATCTCCATAGCCCAATGGATAGGGCGCTGGTCAATGGAACCAGGTGTTCTGGGTCGATCCCCAGTGGAGTCTTGATTTGTTGTTCATTTATTGATTATAGAAAGAATGAAAAAAGATGAAAGAACTATTTTAAGAAACAATCTAATTAGTTCCAGTTTCCGAGCTTTATATTATAACTTTTAGTCACCCTGAGCCTGTATATGAATATTGTATTTGGAATTTATAATATGCCAACAGATATGTTGCATTCAACATTAAGATGTGTACTGATAGGATTTAGAAACAGAAAGGCTCTACTATTGGTGTTGCTAACTTGCTATACCTTAGCATTTGAGAAATCTATACAAGCTGATAAGTTTTAATTAGATAGCTGACAAGTGCCTTTGAAATGGAAGTTCACCAAGTTTTAAAGATGGACTAAGAAAAGGGTTTTGAGCAGTCTTCCAGGCATAAGGATCTGTATTGCTAATAGCTACTCGATTTAATTCTTTATCCAGAGTGGTCAGGAAGCTTAGTCCATATTTTGGTTTTAATGCTCATAGTTGTTGTCAGTGATCTGACTTTGTGTTGGTCTTAAAGGAGCTAATTTTTTTCTTCCAAATTATTAAAGATAAGAATCTATGCTTTCTTGGACATAATGAGAGTACAGTTTGCCTTGAAATCCACGAGGAAAGTTTGCTGGCATCCTGTTGATTTGCTATTCAGAATTAATTACTTATTATAATATTATTTCACTGATTGTTTTTTAGTTCCTTCAAATCATTCTGACTAATTTTTATTGGCGTTAATGTGTATAGGTAGTATAGATCTTTCAGGAATCTATTATTGCTCAAATGGCAGATGGACATGAATCTGATAAGAATATTGAGATATGGAAAATCAAAAAATTGATCAAGGCATTGGAGTCGGCAAGGGGTAATGGTACGAGCATGATATCTCTTATAATGCCTCCCCGTGATCAAATATCTCGGGTGACAAAGATGTTGGGAGATGAATTTGGAACTGCTTCAAACATTAAAAGTAGGGTCAACCGTCAA
>CATIWF010031301.1:0-11012 GCA_949630135.1 Balakata baccata
GTAGCAAGTCTACCTCGTGAGCATGTTCTAGCTAAAATCCCTTTGTATGCATGTGTTTCATGTGAATGACATATATAAAATGAATATGTCCAAATGTAATGTGTGTCATAATGCATGTGGGAAAGTCGAGGATGTTACATGCAAGGCTCTCCATAAGAGGAGAAGGATCAAGTGCCTAAGACATGCCTCCACCACCACCTTCTCAACCCCAACATGTCACCTTGCAAAGTCTTTATAACTTTCAAATGCAATCCTTCAACACCATAAGGGATATGATGCAACATCTCCACTTGGATATTCAAAGCATTAAAGGGCAATTAAATCTCAATGTTTGCGATCATAGCTTTGAAGCAGCCCCTCTATTTGAGGGAGAGCAAGACATTCAAGAGAAGGAAAAGGGCGGTGAAGAAGAAGAGGAGGTGAGTGATGAAGGAGATGATTAGCTTAGTTCTACCTTTCCTTCCTTTCTTTCTTTTCTAGGCTAAGTATCTTAGATATGTGGTTAACCATGTTTAAATCACACATTTTCTCTTTTTCATGTAACACATGAAAAATTTCAATAAAATGTTTTCTTGTTTTCATTTCTTACTCTCCTTGGTGATTACTTTTTTGCTTTATATGCATATAGTCTTTTTGATCTTAACAAAGGTGGAGAAGAAAGAACACGAAACTTATGCAAAAATTAACTCAATTTTCGGATGGATAACTAGTTAACTATGTTGACTTTAACAATCTTATTTGACTTAAGTTATTCAATAAGTATTCCACCTTCAAATGATGTAAAGTTTTGCATGCTTATTTTTCAATACTTTAATTTGATATATGCACTATCAATTTGTTATTTCTTCTTAGTTTGATTGTCAAAATCAAAAAGGGAGAGATTGTTAACCTTAGGGTGATTGCTCTCCATTTTGATCTTGACAATCAAATTAAATGTCATTAACATCTTCATTTAGTATTGTATTGATAGTGTTCAAAGTTTTAGTACATTTGGTTGTGAATTCCTCATTGAACAAGTCAAGTATTTCTTAGAGATGCTTAACTCCTGACTAGGACACTTACTTCCTAACTAGGACTGAAGTACAGACCGAGAAATACATGTCCAAATCGGGAAAGACTATTTTTTGATTTTCCAAAGTTCCAAAAGTAAAAGCAGACCAGGACAGGCCTAGTCCCGACCAGGAACGCTAGTTTCCAAACTTAGAGATGTTATGGTCTGACTAGGAAAATCAAATAGACATGACCGTTGAAGAGTAGACTCCACTAAAGTGTGCCACATCATTTGGAAGTCAAGCTAACCAATGTCCCAATAGGGAAGGGTTATCTCGACTGGGAAGCATTCGAAGCCAGTAGACATAGGTCCTTAGCTATGGCGTCATCGAACAAGTCCCGACCGAGACACAAGGAGTCTCGATTGGAAAAATCATTTAGGGACTAGCTGTTACAGCCTTCAGCTAACTAGAAGATGACACATGTCAAAATAGGTCATTTCCTGACCAAGAAACCCAAGTTCCCAATCGGGAAATGCTCTCTGCATGCTGCATTAAATGCACTTGTAAGAGAACGTTATAAAGAGTAATTGCACCACTTTGTAACAGTTAATTAGTGGGTAATCAATATAAATATCATACCAAAAGGCCATTTAAGATATCCAACTACTTTACAAGTGACAAAACTCTTGCAAATTTATTTTTCAACTTCTCTCATTGATTATTTTGTAACGGTTTAAGTGTTAGCCTTAAACACTTGGGATTATCTTGTAATTAGGGTGTGTGCGAGCCAAAATTACAAGGAGTTTATTGTTGTATGAGCCATTAAAACACAAGAAAAATTTAGGTTGAGTGTTAGCCTTGATTGAAAACACCTAATTGGAAGTGAGCTAGTTAAAACTACATTGTAATCTAAAGATTATATTAGTGAATACCCAATTGCGATTAGGGAGAGGAGTATGGTTAGTTAACACCTAAATCTCTATAAAACTTCGTGTGTCTATCTCTTCTAACCTTTATCTTTCTTATGTGTGCAAGAATATTTAATTTCCCACCAATTCACCCCCTACTTCTTGGTGATTGTTTGGGCAACACTTAATTAGTTATATGGCATTTCACTATATAATGGGATTATTTCTACTATATAGGCGGGTTGTTACTTTTCAGCAGGTTAAAGCAGAACATCAAGTACCTTCAGGATTGTTACAACCAATCTCCATACCAGAGTGGAAATGGGAAAGGATCACCATGGATTTTGTGGTTGGGTTGCCTTTGAAATCAAAGAAGTATGATGCAGTATGGGTTATAGTAAATAGGCTCATGAGGTTAGCATGCTTTTTGCCTATTAGAAAGGATTACCATTTGAATAGATTGGTAGAAATTTATGTGAATGAGATAGTACGACTTCATGGAGTGCCTATCTCTATTATTTCAAATAGGGATCCTAGGTTTACATCGCAGTTTTGGGGAAGTCTGCAGAGAGCTTTGGGTGCTAGGCTGAACTTCAACACATCTTTCTATCTCTAGACAGATGGACAATCAGAGAGAGTTATTCAGACCTTAGAGGATATGATAAGTTTGTTATAGAATTTGAGGTTAGTTAAGACAAGTATCTTCCTTTGATGGAGTTTGCCTATAACAACAGTTATCAATCTAGCATCTAGATGGCTCCATATGAGACACTATATAGTAGGAAGTATCGGACACCACTATGTTAGACCGAACTCAATGAAAAGAAGCTAGTAAGGCTAGAGTTAGTACAGGAAACCAAAGAAAAGGTAAGGATTATACAAGAATGACTTAAAGCAGCTTCAAATAGACAGAAGTCCTATATAGACCTTAAAAGGTGAGATATTGAGTATTCTATGGGAGATAAAGTTTTCCTCAAGGTTTCTCAGTGGAAAAAGGTTTTGAGATTTCGAAAGAATGGCAAATTAAGCCCAAGATTCATTAGACCCTACGAGATCTTAGAGAGAATTGAACTAGTAGCATATAGACTTGCTTTACCTCTATAATTGAGCAAGATCCATAGTGTCTTTCATGTTTCCATATTGAGACGGCACAAGTCGGGTCCTTCTCACATCATACCAACCGAAAGCATAGAAGTGAGACGAGATTTAACATATGAAGAAGAGACAGTACAAATTCTAGCTAGAGTGACCAAAGAACTCAGGAGCAAGTGAGTACCATTAGTGAAAGTATTATGGAAAAATCACACTATGGAAGAAGCTACATGGGAAAGCGAGGAAGTAATGAAAGTGCAGCACTTCCAACTGTTCAACAATGAGATATCAAGTATGTTTCAAGATGTAACATCTAAAGGGGGAGAGAATTGTCATGGTCGTCGATCTAATTACTAATTTATGTGCAAGTTTTGAAATTTATTTGGAAAAGTGAACTAAACCATAAAAATATAGAAGTTGCTCTGGAATAACTAAATACACCGATACGAAAAATAAATAAATATATTAATATGTGAATTTTGGTGCATTTTATTGTAGAGAATTATTAGTGGAGTGGTTAAAAATTTATGAAATTAATTTTTAAGTATGGATTAATTTGACAAGAGAAAAGATTGAGGGCTTAAGATGAAAATTGGCTTAATTAAGTTAACTAATAATTAAACTAAAAAAAATTATTATTTACATTAACTACATGCATGTATACATGCAACACTAATCTTATTTCTAACCTTCCTGAAATGACTACACATGGCATAACTCAGAGAATATAATCTTAAAACAAATAAAAACTAATTATCACTTCCTTTATTTGAGGTGTTGCCGTCTAATTCTCCCATTTTCTTTTCTTCATTTTCTTATGAGCTCTCCTTCATCAAACACCAAGTTAGCTAGAAGTAGTGAAAGTTCAAAAAAGTATGGCACAAATTCCTGTCTTTTAAATCAAGATTAATTTTCCAAATTTGAGGTCATGCATGTCTACCTAGGAGTGTGAGGGCTTGCATGTAAGAATAAAATGAAGAAGAAGCTTTGCATGTGTGATTCAAGGTATGTAGATGGTAGAAAAAGAAAACTTAATTTAAGTTCTGAGTTAGATTATATAAGTTGCATCTTGGACAGGTTGTGTTCATATGTCTATAACTTTTTCTATATAATTTAGATTGAAGTGATTCTAGTTTCTTTGACTCTCTTAGACATATATCTAAATTTCTTATGAAGAATAAAAAGTGAAATTTGGTTAGTAGCTATATGAAAAATAGGTTGCTAAATCGGGTGTAAAAACTATCTCTAAGCTAGTAGTTTAATTTTAAGTGAAGCAATCTATATTGTTTTTCTTATATCTTGAGTTATATATTTCAGAAAACTTAATTTAAGTTCTGAGTTAGATTATAGAAGTTGCATCTTAAATAACTTGTATTCATATGTCTATAACATTTTCTATATAATCTACATTGAAGTTATTGTAGTTTCTTTGACTCTCTTAGACATATATCTAAATTTCTTATGAAGAATAAAAAGTGAAATTTGGTTAGTAGCTATATGAAAAATAGGTTGTAAAATCATATGTAAAAACTGTCTCTAAGCCGGTAATTTAATTTTAAGTGAAGTAGTCTATATTTTTTTTCTTATATCTTGAGTTACATATTTCTGAATTACATGATTCCAAAACCAACCTAAACTTAACATCTGGAACTAAAACTTTATGAAGAAAACATTCCTAAAATTTGTCATTTTCAAGTCCAAAATAATGATGAAATTTGAGATTATGAATTTCTGGAATATCTTAAACTGTAAAAGATGGCTTAGTCATAACTTTTTCTTCGAGAGACTTTTAAAGGTGATTTAAATTGGGTTAGAAAGCTACATCTAGAATTACATCTTTCATGAAGATTATCACATGAAAATTTTGTATATTTTTAGGTGTAAAGGTAGAACCAATACAGAGTATGGAATCTGCCTATAGTGATAGTGTAGTTTATAAGTGAACAGCCCCTACTAAGCTAACTCTAACTTTCGATATAGAAAATGGGTTTAAGTGTTAAAAAATTCTTAAAAAGCTCACATAGAGAGGTATAACTTTCATGAAGACTATAGGGTGAAATAATGTTAAGAAGTAGGTAAAAAACATAAATCAAAATCGGATTTTTGAAACTGCATATTACATCTTTTGATTAAACAATCTCTAATATTTTGCTTGTAACTTCATCTATAGAACTCTAATTTAAGTGAAACAAAAATATACTGAAAGCCTAAGCATAGCACTATAACTTTCCAGAAGAATGATAAATTTAATTTTGCTAAACACTAGCTCAAAAAGGGACCAAAACACAAAACAAGTGTAGAAGTAGTAATGAAAATATAAGGTTTTATGATTATATAGCTTAATTGTGGTTTTAGATATTAATAAATGATTATGATCATTATAGGAAGTGAAGTAGAGGGTGGGGACAACCACCAAAAGGATTAAGCAAACATCAAGCCTTGTTGTTTTGTTTGGTTGCTTTATATAGGTATGTACATAACCACATTTGGGTTTAATTGATTTCTTGTATGTTTGATTGTATGCATCAATATGTGAAATTGGATGATGAGTATAGGAATACATATATTGTAGCAATCATGTATGAATGAAGTATATCATCATGTTATTTTGCTTGGTATGCCTTTAGAGGTTGAGATGCTTATTGACATGTAAACAACTTAAATGCTTAAATGCATGATGATGGAATTTGGTATTGTTATGACAAATGAGAATTTGATATTAAATGTTGAATTCATGTTCTTGTGGCACAAAAATGATTTGCATAAAATTGCTTTTGGTTAACAATGAAAAAGAAGACAAATGCCCATATTACTCTAACTAGGACTAGAGTTAGGATAGATGGTATACCATTGAGGGAACCTTTGTACCATTTCAGGCCTGGTGTTGGCCATCATGGGAACAAGACCCCTGCATTAAGAGGTTATGGCTGGAGTGACACCCTTGGATACTTGAGTTTTATTTTTATCAAGCGGAGATCCTGAGAGGCTTAGAGTAGCCGTAGTGTCCCATATCCATTTTAGTGTAGTTAAGGGTATAAGGGTACTAATCTTGGCATTTGAGACTAACATAAGTGTTGAACTGAATTATGGTTGCATATAATATATGAATCATGATAAATGATATGATGTATGTATATATTGTTGTAATGAAATGAAAGATTTTTAGAGATATTTCACTTTGTCATGCATGCATATTAAAATATGTATAATGTTCATGCATACATGTCAATTAAATCTATATGTTGTTATATACTGCTAAGCATGTTGTGCTTAGAGTGTGAATGTTTCACACACATGAGTAGATAGTAAGTTGCTAACCACAGAGAGAGAAAGTGAAGGACAAGTCGTTGGGGTGGGTGATACAACTTTATTTTGTTTATTTTCTTTTGGGTTAGGAATTAACTTTTGTCTATTCTTAAATTCATGTAAAGGTTATATTTTGATGAATTTTGTAAACATTGTGGGCATGTGTAGGCCCTAACTTTTATATTATGAAACTTAATGTTGACACACCTTTTATAAACTATTTCTTTATGTTTCCTTTAAGCCATCGTGGCCATAGTGTAAAGTTGTTTTATAAGAATCGGTTCTAAACTCTCATGGATTGTAATATTTCTCTATGTAATTGGGATGGGTCTCTTGATTATTTAGTGGGGTATTACATTAATTTTGTACTTTGACTCAATTCCTTATTATCTCATGGAGGTTGCTCATAGGGTGGTGATTAGGTACAGCTTAAGGCATTCAAAGGTAATTGGATATCCAACAAACGATTCACAACTCCTGATAGAAGGTGTATACCCTATGGCCTCTTATTAGAATCATTACCCGGGAATCTCTAGCCCAAGTGAAAATGTCATGAAGATGGTCTTCAGTGACATGTCTAATAGAGTAATGGGTCTCATAACAAAATTAAACATCACTCGGACTAGATTTGACATAGTCAATCTAGTGGGAGCTGACGCCAAGTCCATGCTTTGAACTGAATAGGGTATAGTATAGTGAAAGGACAAATTGCATACATAATTGTCTATGGAAAGGTTCATAGTCAAACCATTGATTTTCCAGTCAATTGGGGGTCATGATGTATTGCTAGATACCGCTCATGATTTGCTCGAGATCAAGTATTGATCTAGGTGGCCTACATAACCAAAAACCTAATAGATCACACATATTGAGGTGTGAAGGAGTAAAATGGTTTTGGATATGATCCAAAAGTATGAGAGAGATATTTGGGGCCGAACTATGTCGTGATCGCAAAAAGGTTTCGTGGGTGTTAAGCCGACATGGTGAGGGGGCCCATACAAACCCATCAGAGGCTGGCAATGCATTGGCAGGCTGCACTATGCACGACCCATGCACAATATGGTATGGCCAGGACCGTGCATAGTTGCACTAATAACATGTCAAATAAGCGTATTTTGATGGATTCCAAATTTTGAATGGTTTTTTGGGTTAGAGTTGGGCTTTAAACCCTCGACCACTTTAAGAAACACATATAAATGGTATTTTTCTTCAAAAATAACTAAGCCACTTTCAGAATTAAAAGAGTTTAATTCTTCATACACTCACTCAAGAACACATCACTTTGCTAGCACTTTGTGAGTGTTCTATCCATCACCTTGAGGTTTCTATCTTCATTTCTTCATGTGGATCAATATTAAATGCGATCTTACCTTAGAGTGTTATGGTTTGTGACAATTCAGTAAGGAGAAATCGAAGGGACAATCCAAAGAACCCTAAGGTAATCATCTTCAACCCTAGTACGGTTATTTTATTTTGATTGCATAAGTTGATTCAATGGGTTTAGGTTTTGAAATTTTAATTTCTACTGCATTTTCTATATGTGATACATGATCAAAATTCCAACACCTTCACCATTCTATATTCCACTAGGTTCAGAGCCTGGACTCAGTATCAACTCCCACAAGACTAACTACATCACATCTAATCCAAGTGATATTAGATCTTATCATTAAGAATCATTACTTTTATTAGATATGTCACTGAAGACTATCTTCATGACATGTATGCTCCGGGCATAGACTCCCAAGTAATAATCTTGACAAGAGGCCATGGGTATACACTCCTTCTACTAGGAGTGGTGAATCTTTTATTGGCTACTCAACTACCTTCGAATACTTCAAACTATATCCAATCACCACCCTATAAGCGACCTGTACTAAGGCAACAAGAAATGGAGTCAAAGTACATAATCAATATCCAATATAACCTTGAGCACCTCAAGCCTAAGGAAACTTGTACCATTGCTATGATGAAACTATCACTGATATAGAATAAAGGCTCATAGCAGGTTTCTAATGTGCTTTGTTAACCGTAGGGTAATTGCTCTCTATTTTGATCTTGACAATCAAATTAATTGTTACTAACATCTTTTTTAAGTATTGTTTTGATAGTGTTCAAAGTTTCAGCACATTTGGTTAAGGTTTCCTCATTGAACAACTCAAGAATTTCCTGGAGACGTGTAACTCCTGACCGGGACACAAGTACAGACCGGAAAGTGACATGTCCAGACCGGAAAAACATTATCTCCAAGTGTTTCAAATTCCCAGTAGCAAAAGTAAACTAGGACGGGGTATGTTCCGACCGAGACCAGCATTTTCCAAACAAAAATGTCTCAACCGGGACTGTAGTACAGACCAAGCAAAGCAAATGTCCAGACCGGGAAAACATTATCTCCAAGTGTTTCAAATTCCCAGTAGCAAAAGTAAACTAGGACAGGGTATGTAGGATGATGACCCAAAAGTTCCATTAGCAAAAGCAGACCAGGACCTGGTATGTCCCGACCGGGACACTCAGTTTCCCGACCGGGAATGGTTACAGTCCAAGTGGGATATTCAAAAAGATGTGACTGTTGAAAAGGAAACACCACCAAATTGTGCCACATCATCAGAAAATCAAAGACACTCTTAGTCAAACTAACTTTGGTCCCGACCGGGACTCATTCAAAGCTAAGAAGACCCAAGTTCCTGGAAGTGGCATCATCGAGCAAGTCCTGACCGAGACACATGGAGACAATTGAATAAAAACTAGCCGTTGGGATTTTCAGTCAATCAAAAGCTGCCATGTATCAAAATTGGGCATTTTCCGACTGGAAAAGCATGGTTCCCGATGGGGACAGTTCTCTCTGCAAACAGCATGAAATGCACTTGTAAGAGAACGTTAGAAAGAGTTATGGCACCACTTTGTAACAGCTAATTGGTAGGTAATCAGTATAAATACCTTACCAAAAGGCCATTTAATAAGATCCAACAACTTAACAAGTGTCAAAGCTATTGCAATTTATTTTCTCAATCCTTTCATTAATTGTTTTATGTAAAGGTTAAAGTGTTAATCTTAAAACACTTGGATTGTCTTGTAATTGGGTAGTGTGAGCCAAATTACAAGGAATTAGTTGTTGTGTGAACCACAAAACATAAGGGAAATTTGGGTTAAGTGTTAGCCTTGATAAAACACCTAGTTAGGAGTGAACTTGTTAAAACTCTAAAATTGTAATCTAAGTGATTAGATTAGTAAATACCCAATCTAAGTTGGGGAGAGGAGTAGGGTTAGTTAATACCCGAATCTCTATAAAATTTGTGTCTCAATGTTCTTTTCTTCTTCTACTATCTTGTGAGTGCAAAATTTTTTAACTTCCCACCAATTCATCCCCTTCCCCCCCCCCCCCCCCCCCCCCGCCCTTCCCCTTTTCTTGGTGATTGTTTGGGTAACAATTGATATTAGAGCAAGGTCTAGAAGTCAAGCTTAATTAGCTCTAGTAAATATCAACAATGGCACAAGAAGGATTCCAAAGCCTTAAACCTTATTTTGATGGGTCAAACTACGCCCATTGGAAGTTTAGAATGGAGGCATATTTGGATAGTGAAGGCATTGATGTGTGGGATAGTGTTCGCAAAGAATGGACACCACCAACAAGGAAGAATGCTGAAGGAGATGATGAACTTCTCTAAAGAGATGAGTGGATTGAACCATACAAAAGAGAAAATGGCAAAAACAAGAAGGCCATGGCCATCCTAGCAAGCTCTCTCTCTCTTGAAGAGTGTGGGAGAGTCCAACATTATCCAACTGCATACAATATATGGAGGACTTTGGAGAACTATCATGAAGGAACAAAGCAAGTTTGTTCTAAGAAGATTCAACTCCTAATGAACGAATATGAATTTTTCAAGATGAAGCCAAATGAGACCATCACTGATATGACAAACCGCCTACTCTCCATTATCAACAATATGAAGAAATATGGAAGACACACAAGCCTTGAAGATGTAAATAATAAAATCTTGAGAAGTCTTCCAATGAAAGACTATGGATCAAGAGTAGCGGGTATAGAAGAAGCCAATGAGGATTTAAGCACCATTCCTACCGATGTGCTCATTGGCAAGTTTCTAACACATGAGATGGGTCTCATGAGAGGAAAAGAGCTTGAAGGAGAAAGAGAGAAAAAGAAGCATCTTGCTCTCAAGGCAAGCACCACCTCCTCAAAGGCTCAAGACATAGATCTCATTAGTGATGATGGGGTGAGTGAAGAAGAGGATGAGGAGATAGCCATGCTATCTAGAAGGGTCAAAAGAATGATAGTCAACAAATATGAGACTATCAAAAACTACAAGCAAAGAGCTTCAAAATTGAAAGGCTCCTCATCCAACTTCAACAAAAACAAAGAGGAGATGAAGTGCTATGAATGTGAGAAGAAAGGCCACATTAAATCCAAATGTCCTAGGCTCAAGAAGTACAAGGGCAAGTCTCATAAGGATGGATGGGACAAGGGCCATAAAGCTACATGGGATGATCCTACATCAAGTGATGATGAGGAGAGCCAAGAAGATGTAGCCAACTTGTGCTTCATGGCCTTGGTGGGCAACTCCAATGAGGTAACATCCACTTTTTCTTCTACTTAAATGATTTTGATGATGATAATGATCTTATTGAGGTGATGAGCCTAGAATTAGAAAGATATAAAAGAAAAACTGATTTTCATAAGAAAAATAGCTCCAAGCTT
>CATIWF010031329.1:0-32217 GCA_949630135.1 Balakata baccata
AACAGAAGCCAAAATCAATGGGTTGCGTTGCGTTTCTTGTTCAGCCTGCCACAACAAAACGCATCGTTTTGAATCGGATAACGTGGATCCAAACCCGTACCGTAATCTACATCAAGTTCATCCAATCCAACTAAAACCCTAGCTACATATATTCAGTCCCTTCTCAAAATCTCCAATTGGTTTTCAGCCTAACTAAGGCCTCTCCCTGTCTCCTCCCTCCTCTGCTGAATCCTAAGCTCAACCTGTATGCTCTTTCTCTCGCTCTCTTATTCCGTTTACATATATTTTATCTTGAAATTTATTTATTGAACTTTCTTGTCGTTTTGCTTTGGGGTTATAGACAGGCAGAGATGAAGGTGGTTGCTGCTTTGGGGTTATAGACAGGCAGGTATTTTATTTTACTCTCTGCTATTTCTTTCCTATTTATATACGTTAATCTATGCCTGCACCTTTTAAGCTTTATCTTTTTCTTTTAGTTCGTGATTATTGCTTATAGTCTTGCTCTGGTATTATCTTTTTCTTTTAGGAGGCAATTCGTCAATTTCTGTTTTTTTTATTGGCAGTTTTATTTGCTAATTAATTTTATGTTTTGATTATGTTATTGCGATGGAGAGAATGTGATTTTTCTTATTTATCATTGACGAGTGATACTAATCATACGGTTGACTTATTGCTTACTAAAAAAGTTGAAAAGGTTTAATTATTCTAAAAAGTTAAAATTTGATGTTGAATGCAGTTGGAGCTGATGCTGATGGTGATAGGATTGGATCTCTTCTTTCTCTAGTTGAGGGTAAGGATATAACAGAGCTTATTGCCGCTGGTCGGGAGAAGTTGGCATCAGTGCCTTGTGGTGGTGGTGGTGTTGCAGTTGGCGCTGCCGTGCCTGTGGGCGGTGGTGGCAGTGGTGCTGCTCCAGCTGCAGCTGAGGCAAAGAAGGAAGAAAAGGTGGAGGAAAAAGAGGAGTCTGATGATGTAAGTCTTTGCTTAATATTCCTAATTTGAATTAGTACTCAATCTCTATCTCTATCTCTAGCTTAGAATTATTTTCTTATTTTTCCTTGGCATCTACTATTGAAGTTAAATTTATGTGGAGTTTTCACACAAGAACTTCATTAACATAAACTGCTCAAGATTTGCTTATAAGATCCGCTGCCCAGCGGAGCAGAACTATTACTTTCAATAGATTTCAATCTTTGCAAATCATTTATTCATGTTTACAAATCTAATTTGGTTTTATTTCCTCCCTAGCAGGATATGGGCTTCAGTCTCTTCGACTAAAGAGTAGAGAGTTGATACGGATCTCTTGTTTCCTGAGACTATGAGTTGATTTAGAGTTGGATCGTTGTAGTTTTGCATCCATATATTCTGATACATGAGATTTTTGACGTGCTAAATGTGCCAACGTTCGACAATTTTAGGAATTGATTTTCTTTTTAATCTTTTTCCAGCGAATGTTCTCGTTATGTTTAGGAATTGATGTTTAGTTCTGATACCAAGTTGATTCATATACAAAAGTTTCGATACTATTGAATCATTTTGTTTGTTATTAAAACATCTTAAAGAAAAGAAAAATTAATAAAAATTCGGAGGTACATTAAGGGCGAAAGGAATTCTCATTAATCTCTACAGAACTTTATATGTTTCTGTGTGAAGCAAAGCAAACAAGAAGGAAGTCCCATCTGGAATAAGGAAAGAATATGTTCATCCCCAACCGACAAGCATGCACTTTTTTTCCATCACCAGACAACATGACAACTAGGAATGCAACCTCAGACTAAATTCCACAATTTATGCAACAAGCCACAGTAATCCAACGGAAAACAAGAAGCTGTGTGTTATTTGATGCCTCGTTCTCAATATATTCGACGGAAATAGGAAACCCGATTAATGAGGAAAATCTCAAATTTTGCTGGCAAAGTTGAGACCCTCCTTTGACAGCTGATCCAAACTGTCAACTGAAGGCTGGACTTTTGCAACCTTAGCAATAGCTTTATTTTCATCAGGACTGCCGCCTTCCAGAAAAGCTCCGACTACTTTTCCGTTGTTGATCCAGTATGTTCCAAATTTTGGCTTTGGCGATTTAGGATCGCTCTCTCCAAAGAGAACAGTCTCACCAACGTTGTCACCATAGAATTGCCAGGACAGATCGAAGGCACGAGAGTAGAAATATGGAAGGTAATCATACTCATCAATTGTTTTCCCCTCTTCACTTGCTTTGATGGCCTACAAGGACAAGAACATACATAAACTTAACTTACTCCCAATACAGCAGATATCGTTGCAAACTAACAGTGGATATGAAAACAACAAATAGAAATTCATTCTTTATATATACAAAACCAATTTTGGACAAGATCAAAATTATCTTGGGAGAAATAGGAACAGAAAAAGCAAGAAAATGAACCTTCACAGCCTGCTCAGCTGATTTGCGGGCATGGTCAACGTGTTCAACTCTCCTGATGTCGTTATACAGTTTTAGAGGAAAAGTGGCAACATCACCAACGGCATACACATCAGGAACACTTGTTTTGAAGAACGCATCAGTCTGCATTTAAGCAAGTTGTTTACTACATTAGTGAAGATTCTTGGTTTTGATTACTGATGCAATATAAGAAGTTGGGGATAAGAAATTCACATACACCAAAGCAAAACATAAAAATATATCCAATTTTGGCATTATTAGTAGTTGCACCAACCTTAATTCCGCCTTTCTCCTCTACCACCTGTCCTTTGAATAATGTTGTCAGAGGTTTTCCACCAACACCAACAACAACAATGTCAGCTTCTAACACCCGTCCGTCCTTAAGTTTCACTTCCTTTACCTGAAAGACACGCCATAAAAACACCATTCAAACTATCTTTCCTGTCCCATCACAATGTCACAGCCAGGATTATCAGCTAATCAGATGGTTGAATACTTACCTCTCCGTTTGAATCAGCAGTAAACCCAACAGCAACTGTGCCCTTGATAATATTGACTCCCTTATTGGCATAGTAACCCTCGTAGAAAGCAGCTATACCAGAAGTAAAAAGGCGAGGCACTGCAAGACAGTATATGTTAGGCGACTAAGGTTGTTTCCTAAATATCCAAAACAGAATATGGTATTTCATTGATAACGTTGTTCTAACAAGCAGAAAATATTCCACTTACTGCACCATGGTTCTGGATAAACCATTGTCACATCAATATTGTTAATTCTCAGAGCTGCACTGAGTTCAAGACCAATGTATCCTCCGCCAACAATCACAGCCTTCCCGTTCTTCTTTGCTTTTATTGATTCTACAAGCTTATCAGCATCATCAATTTCTCTCAAGTAGAAGATATTTTTGGCATCAGCTCCTTGAACACCAAAATCAGATAATCTAATAACCTATGTGAAAGCAGTAAATTAATGTTCATAGAAAGCTTGTAATCAATATAAGAATGCTTGATTGAAAAATCCATTCAATATAAAACATACTGTGGAACCAGTTGCAATAATCAAAATTTGATACTTGAAGGTTTCTCCAGCTGCACTGATGAGAGTCTTAGAAGCAAGATCTGCTTTCACTATTTCTGTACTAAGGATCAACTCAATTCCTGCGAGAATTAAACCCAGAGCAAGCAGTGTTACCTCAGTCATTCTTCTCTAGAAAACATACAGAAAATACATAATAAGTAGCGAATTGAAGGAATAATATGTAGCAGTAGTAATCGTTGCAGCCATCTTCTTAATGGTGTTCGACATTTCTGACACATTATACAAGATGATTAAGATAGGCTCACCTTTTTCTTTGTACCACTCAGGAAGTAGTCTCTCTCCTCCACTTCCAACACAGACATGGAATCCTGGAAGTCTTGCAGTTCCTGAAAGAGAAATATTATGCCGAAAAAATCTGAATTAAACATAAAATGGTCAAAAGATCCAGCGGAACCAGTGAAATGCCAAACAGAACCTATTAAAAAGGAGTATGACAAGAATAACCCCGTTGTAACTTATTGCAGCAACAAATTCAACCTGATTAAATACATCAATGAGCAACATGATTTACCTTCCGGGAAAAGATATGCCTTGCTAAGTGCAGGACGTTCATATGGAGCCACCTGTATAAAATAACAAAAACAGAGATTCGTTGAAGAAGTTGATACATAGAATAGCAGAAACACCATCATGGAGACAGATGGAGAAAAAGGCAAATTTCATAAGTTCAATAATTAAATATAAGGAAAAATTACAAAAAAAAAAATTCTGAATTTTGCAAGATATCACAATTATATCAAATTCTAAAAAAATTATATTTAAATTATATGAACTTTCATTTTTGAAATAAATATAGTATCGGTAACATAAAACCAATCTCATAACTATATGAATTGACCGAATGAAGTAGTTAGCATAAACATGGATTAAATATGTTAACCGGATTAAATATATCCAATTACAATTGAATAAATAGACTAAAGTGTTTGTTATTTAATTCAATTATTTAATCTGGTCAACATATTTGATACATATCAACACAGATATTTTATTCGGTTAATCCAAGTAAGCCCCAGTTAGGTTCGGAAACCGACTTCGTGCTAACAAAGCTATATTTGTTTAAAAAATGAAAGTTCATATAATTTAAATAAAACTTTCTAAAAATTGGATATAATTGTGAAATTCGGCAAAATTCAAGATTTTTTGTAATTTTCCCTAAATATAAACATTGTATAAAAACCAATTGCACTTGGTAGTACCGTGAATAAAGTACAGATGCAGTGAACCTAACCCTTTTAATCTACCTAACAGTTATGATTATGCATGTCATATGCTTAGCTTTATAGATAGGATAATGACAAGAATTCAATGGCTCCATTGCATATTCCTATAAATTAACATAAATTCTTGGGTTATTATCCATCAAATAAAGGATATAATTTGGTAAAACTTTCTCATGTTGGATAACGATTGATTAAGATGATGAATAATATTTTTTTTCAACGACGACCTACATACTTTAACTTCATCAATGTCAAAACACTAAGCAGGATACTTTGCATTGCACATTTTAATGCTAAACTTTGCCGCACGGGGGTTTAGAAAAGGACTTCTAGAGCACAATAATCCAACACGTATTTTGGATATTGTGAAGAGCATACCGCCTCCTTAGAGATGATTGCCAATTCGCCAGGCTGAACACCCTTTTTGCCAAACTCCCTAGCCGCATATCCCTATACAATCAAAAGGGTTAAAGATCAGAAAATTAGAGGAAGACTACAAATTTAAATCCAATGAAGATGACCACAAATCTTCAAATTGAAAATAAACGTGCACCATTAGCATTGCAAGCTATAACCGAGGAGAGAAAAAGAAATATAAGGAAAGGTATATTTATTATTTCACCAGAGTAAATAAGAAAGCCCCGTGTTCATAATGTTCAAGCAATTGAAGGTGAAAAAAAATACTCAACCCAAATAAAATGAAACTTATAAAGAAAAGAAAACACATATCAGATTATCATATTAGAACAGAACTGACTGCACAAAGACCTCATTGCACAGTGCACTATGATCACATAAAGTGAACAAGGAAATTTTATTTCTTTTTGGCTATGCAAACATTCCTTTTGTCCAATCAAGAACATGGAGAGCTTCCTGTTCTTCTCGCCAGACAACAAGGAAACACCAAGTCCGAAGGTTTAGCCAGTTGAACGTTTCTTTTTCTCCATGTCATTACAATCCAACTTTTAAGATAGAGCAAACGATGGTAATGTATTCTATGGCCATAGTTGCCTTCATATTCTAATTTCTGAATATAAATCCCCCGGACTCCCTCAAATAACTGATTCAATAGTTCCTCAATTGTCTCAGTCTTCAATTTTTTTTAACTGAAAACAAATAGGTCCAGAATTTCTTCTCCCTTCTCTTCCAGTTACAGTTACCAGAAATGATAATTCTAATTCAATATATTCAGTCAAGCCTGTCCCAGAAAATTGATTTAAAACTATAAGCCAGCAAATATTGCTCAAACCGCAGCAAGAGAAAAAACATATTCCAGCGCTTGAACTCCTCAAAATCAGTCCAGAAAAAAAAAAAAAAGAAAAATTGACGTAGATCTTTCGTCAGTGAACCTGGAGCATCACTTAACTGAATAACTGAAATAGCATATTTTTTAGATCTGCACATCCTAAACATTAAAACGAGGCACCTTCTATACATTTCAAATCGATTTTCTAGAATCGAAAGCACAATCATCAACAAGCAACCAAGCATTCAACAACAAATTATATCAACGGATCGCGGGACAGAAAAAGCAGTATATGAATGCAGAAGAAAAAAGATCGAAGGAGAGACTTACGGCGGCGACGCCACCACCGACGATCACGTATTTGAAGCTCTTCGCTGCCATTGATTAGTCAGCAGTCCCGTGCTCTCTTATCGCCTTCACTGTTGGTCTAGCGAAAACAAAAAAGGTTAAGGAAAGGAAAAAAAAAATGATACACTTATGGGACGATGAGCCGAAGATCAGCTCGCAATTGTCTTAACCTTCTGATTTACGTCAAAAATTTATGGTAAACAGCTATTGGCCCACGTGGCGAATCAGACGCTGTCCATTCTGTACTGACTGTGTATTGGCCACGATACACACTCGACTATCGGATCATCCTCCTCGTGTGAAGTTCTTGCCTCAATATCAGAGGTCGCAATTTTTGACAATATAATAAAAGAAGATTTAATATATTCATCACACGATAAGATATATTTAAAAATAGTTAAAAAAATTTACAAAATATAAAATAATATATTTAAATAATTATATGATATAAAATAATACATTCAAATAATAAATATATATATTTAAATATAAATAGTAAACAATACAATATATTTATAAATCACACAATACGAATTGTCAAGTTATATTTAATATTGTTACGATTGTATGATAAGTTTAATTTTTAAAATTAAAGTTACTTACTGCCTTACTGTTTATTGCCTCTCCCTCAAAAAGGATTATTATAAATAGATTATCCTAATTTAAAGGTTACTTACTGTTTATTTCCTCTCCCTCAAAAAGTATTATTATAAATAGATTATCCTAATTTAGCATCAGAAAAAAACTTTAATTAGAATTATAAGTATAATTTTGTTAATAAAAATATAGTAATAGTAACTGTATTTTTTCATACGATAATTTTCCTCAATATTTAGACCGCTGGGGATAAAGGACGAGCGATTGTATTGCATAGGTAGAGCTGACGTCACCGATGACAATCTGAAAATTAAAAGATGAGATGAATTTAATTAAAATTTTTAAGTTAGAATTATAGGTTATTAAATATATTTGAAATTTGAGAGAAAGCATTTTGTCTTTTAATAAATATGTTCTACTTATATCCAATTAAAAAATTGGACTAAATTATCCATTGCATTTTTGGTTTTGGAGTTATTATTAGTACAATATAACTCAAAGTTAACTTTACAATTTACAGTTAAATAAGTATAAAAAGTTTTATTTTTTATCATTTTGATTTGAATATTTAACTAAAATGTTTGCTTTAACAATTTAACTGTAATTATACTGGACATTTCGTATTTTACTAAATGTTGAGTAAAATGATCGAAAAAATATAAATTATGGATCAATTTTTAATAGAATTGAATATTTCCAAGATCAAATCATTGCTTTAAACCCAATAAAAAATGGATCAATTCTGGTAATATTTTTTCATATATTAGGTTTATATATGATTATAAATAAATTATACATTATAATATAAAAAATAAATTGTTATAATAATAAATTAATTATTCGATTCAGGAGAAAACTTTATGAAATGAACTTAAATAAAAAAATTTCTTTTATTTTAAACATTTATGTTAAAAAAAAAAAAGACAGTATTTATGAATTTAAAAAAAAAAGTTATACCGGATTTTTCTTTTTTTTTTTTCCAAAAACTATCATATAATAGATTAAGCCCTGTATACCGCCTGTATTAGCAAGGTAAGCCCTAGAAATTGTTTGATCTCTGAAACAAAATGGTCCATATTATATCCATCTACCAAATTCAGCCCATTAGCCAAACATGAATTGACAATACAATTCCCATAAATATTCAAATTCAACCCGACCAGACCAATCCAATCATCTGAAAAATCTTATCCAACCCAATTGGTTGGACCGATTTGAACTGGCCTCAGATCGATTCTAGTAAGTTTGATTTTTCTTATATATATATTTGAGAATCACCACTCTTTATCAGGTATGTCTCATATTTTGTAGCATTGCGCTTGTCGATAGCTCTTGGTTGAAAGTTGCAGAAAATTCAGGTGGTATCTGCTCAGACGATAGCTCGGAATTTATCCTCAAAAAATTTGGATGCCATCTATTGCAAAATTTCTTTCAAACATTATTGCAAATTTAATGAATAGTTGCTACGCGTAAACATCCAAAGGAAGAGAAATTAAGCTAGGAATGTTCACAGAGCATAATTCATATTAATTTAAAAGTTATATAAATAAAAATTTAAATAGAGATATATAATTTTCGAGATAAATTAAAATATATAATTAAATTTTTTATAATGTAATATAAAGTGATTTGAGAATATTGTTAAGATGCTCTTGATGCTTTATGCAATCTAATGTTAATCTGTTATTAATTATATTATACCATTATGTTACAATTATATATCGTTGCAAAAATTGTAATTATGGGTTATTCTCATATGGTAATTTGGGTGGGTCTCACAATTCAATTTTAAAAGAAATATTTAAGTATGTGTTCTTTTACATGAGAACTATATAAATTAATGTATTTATATGTTCAAAATGGAGAATGTGTAAATAAAAATTGAAAGTCAAAATAAACTTTTTACTAATGAGATATAAAGAGAAAAAGTGAAAGTAGGAGTAAGAGTTGTCACACATCACTAAAATATAAAGTTGGACTTATGTTAATATAGTAAGATGCATAGGTAAAAAAATAGCATGAAAGACTTTTTCTCTCGCTCTCAGACGCAGATGGTGCAAATCTATGGTCCGGAATAGACCAATGAGTTGGTGTACAACCTGCGTACAAGAATGTCGGACTGAAATTCCATAGTCTAGATCGAGTTCAATTTTTACATTTTTTATTTCTGGAAATTGAAGCGACACTTTTGTGTTGTTGTGTGTACATAGTGTGGATTTCTCACGGCCATGCTTTTGATATATCCGTATGGATTATTTTCCATATTTGTCTTTTGAGTTTCTTGTCTTTTAAAATTTTATTTTCTAATGTTTTAAAAATTAAATTTATCATTATTTGAGTGTTATAAATACATTATTGGCAGTCTTTAAAGAGATTAATCACAATTAATCTCATATCTCCTTCATCTAGTATAAATAAGAGTTATTGTATTTTGTTGAATAGTTTTGGGAATTGGGTTTTTGCTCTTATTGGAAAATCTTATTCTTCCATTTTCTTCTTCTCAAAGTGATAGAGAGAATGACATATAATCAGTTCGTTGTAAGTGAGTGTTGTATGTTCAACATCTACTTGATATTTGTTGTATCCTAAGAGATAAACGCATATTTTTCTAAATACTATTAGTAGGAAACAAATTTATTTCAAAGACACTTAATGAATACTAATCTCAAATTTATTCAACCTTACTTTTATCATTTTATTTCAATCTCCTGGTATTCTGACATATATCGAACATCAACCTTATAATATATATTATTTTTTTAATTTGTTTGATGCTATACGTCACTTGTACATTTTCTTGCAATGAAGAACATAAGAAGTCGGAATTTATAGATTTTGTAGATCCCGTTCATAGCAGTTGTACCTTTACATGAGCGTAACGACAAAGACCAACAATCCCTTTAGAATTTATGAAGGCTGGTGAGTCCATACTTTGAAAATGATAGTGATCTATTAATACTTTAATAATATACACTATTTATTTTGATTGATGGTCCAATCTTGTATTTTCATATAAATTGAATTGATCGTAGATGTGATTGTTATTACACTTTTACATTAAAATAGGAGTCCTAAAAAAAAGTACTTTCGAACTTTTCATATGTACGGGACAATATTTCTATTTGAAACTAATAAAAAAGTATTTTACTGAAGTCCTACGTGATATTAGTAAAACTAATCACAATATGTAATCTTAATTAACTAACTAAAAAAATTAGCAAAATAGATAAAATTCTTAAATACATATCACAGAGTCAATCTTTTTGACATGGTCAAACGAAGTGAATGTGATGGCTTAATACTCAACCTTATACCCAACCCACATGCAATACAATGTATATGTCTTTCTTTAATTCAATTGACCAAAGTAGTTTTAGTTCAGCATCAATATGCAATTGACACCTTATTTCTTCTTTACCTGGACATGAGCCTTTTCCACCTCTGCATTTAAATAAAAAAAAAAAATTGGATATGGTATGGCATAAAGAAGAAGAGGGTATCATAAAGTGTATAAAATACTAACATATATAAACAAAATTTTTGGTGAAGTTTTTAAGGGCATCATTGCACCAAATTACTTTGAATATTTGTCATTACTTTACCCAGTACATGGAGAACAAGTGGATGGGTGTATATTTATGGCAATTTTGTGGTGCATTTGCCATTTAAAATGATTAGATCTTCAACTTTTAATTTTAATTATTGATAATTAACAATTGAGATTAAAAGTTAAAAGATATATATATATATAACTTCTATATATATATATAGTGGTCTCACGTTACGTCAGGAAAAAAAACTTAAAAATAATAAATAAAGTAAATAATATAAAGTATAATTAATTATTTTTAAAAATAATATATAACTTGAAATAATTTTTTTAAAAATTAACAATGAAACATATGTCATTTGAGATAATAATTAGAAAGACATGAACTTTAATATACTTACTATACTATAATTACAGTTGTTAGTAACGAGCAGAAATTCTAAATTCTTATAAAAAAACATTAAACTATAAATAGAATTCTAGAGAATTTATAAAAATATTTCAAACATAAAAAAATTATGTTGTATATTACATTGCAATACAATGTTGAATGAACAAGTTTTATATCAAACAACATGGAGGTCCGCTGTTAGTTTTTTAAAAATTTGTTTTTGGTTGTCAAAATTAAAATTACGTTGGAGTTATGTGTAATTTATTCTATATTTAAAAATAACAAAAAAATCATTTGTAAAATTTAACTCACCCAAAATCATTAAGTACAAAAAAAAACAAAATCTTCATCTTTATTAAAAAAAAAAAAAGATTGAACCAATTGTCATAGCTTTTAATAAATAAAAAAAAATTATAGTATACATAACCATTTAAAAGTTATTTATAACATCATAATAACTTTTTTTAAATAAAATTTAATTTTAACTGAACTATGTTTAGTAATACTTTTAGAATATAAAAAAAATATAATAAGTCCATTTTTTATGTGTTAAAGATAGTATATGAAATATTATTAAAAGTTTATAATATTAAATTTATTTAAATATATTTTAGAAAAGGATTGGAGAGTTATAAATGCAATTAATTAATGGAATTGGACGTATTTTATAAAAGCATAAATTAGGGACATAATGTTAATAAATATAAGTTTTACTAAGTTCACTTTTAAAGTTTAAGCCCCATAATTTGTTTATATTCACATAGACACTGCACGTACTATCCGAAAATTTAATTGGAAAATTACTAACTTACACTTGTTCTCCCTCTTTTTCTTTAATAAATAAATTTCATAAAGAGAAGATAATTGTTAAGTCCAATAATTTAGATTTCGAGCCACACATATTTTAATGTCGGACATGTCAAATTAACCGGTATTTAAATTTGAACTATAAAACAAAAATAATAGGATAAATATCAAAATAAATTCCAAATTTTGTGTATTTTTACAATTATATCAAATTTTTTTAAAAAAAATTGTTTAAATTATATAAACTTGTATTTTTGTAATAAATGTAGACTTAATATCTCAGCTCCCAAATCTAGTCGATGCTAACGTAAATTGACACATTGTTTTTTTCTTATGATTTCATGCCACGCGTCAATCCACATCGGTGCCAACTAGGTTCAGAAACCATTCTAAGATGCTAAGACTTTATTTATTATGAACATAAAAAGTTCATATAATATAAATATAATTGTTTTTAGAGTTTGATATAATTATGAAAATGGGGAAAGTTGAAATTTATTATTATATTTGCCCAAAATAATAAGGGGAAAATTTAATCAAGTTGAATTGAAAATTTAAGGTAGGAAAAAGAAGAAAAAAGACAGAAAAGTTAAATAATGAATAATTTGAACTAGATGAAGGATCAAAGGTGGAAAATTAAGTGGAATAAAAATTATTAATAATTGAGATTAATGAACAAATAATCAAAATTGATTAACGTGCGCCACATGTTAATAGATTATTTAATTATTCTTATCATTTAGTTAAGAGTAGGTAAAACTTGCGTTGGTTGGTCAGATTTGGTAGCAAATGCATAGAAATTAGGTCATTTTCTTTTTTGAAGATGGCAATTAGGCCATTAAATTGTGCTTTTAGCAAATTTTGAACTACGGTTTTTTCGAATCGGCAGTTAATATGTTGATGTTGCTTTGAAAAATGTTCGAACGGTGGCGTTTTTGAACTGGTTATTGATGTTGCAGTGTGAGAAAATGGCTTGGAACGGCATTATTTTTGTGGGGTCCCAATCCCATAACAAATAATCAAGTTCATCTTCTTCTTCCCCTTCTCAAAATATTGAAATCCTCACGCTATTACACCCAGATAATAAAATAACTATCCTGTTGTTTCCGGAAATGTATTCCGGTTGATTCATACTAATATAGACATTAAATTTACTAATGTTGATGTCAAATTTACTTACATGGATACCTGAAAAGTTTTGAATATCATGATTTGAAACTCAACTTTAAAATTTTGGTATGAATTTAATATTAAATAAAATTTGTATACCATTTATACATATATAAAAATTTTGGTTAAAAAAAAAAACAAATTTACCGGAATTTAAATTTTTAAAAATATGCCAAGAAACTGTATAAAATAAGAACCATGAATTACTCATGATTTTGCTGGCTGGCTGGCTGATGATGTCCTTAAAGTTCCAAGGCAAAGTTCTGATCTAACAATATTATTACATCCAATAAAAAATTAGATTATTGTCTTGCAAGATTTCAAAAAATGCAATTGAAAGAGGCAACCTAATTGATTTGTTTGTTTTCTTCCGATTGAGTCTCCTACCTAATTACTCGTTTGCTTACATTTCAAGATTAATTCTATTGGACATATGGTTTTATTCATCTTTTCGTGATAGTGTAACCAATTAGGTACATGGAATAGTAAATATTCAAGATTGGAAGTTTGACGATTTAGTGGTGGTAAAAATTATAATAATAAAATGTTGAAAAAATTACAATTTATCCCTTAAATTTGATATAATATACTAATATTTTCTAAAATTTAAAAATTATATTATATTATTTATTTTTTTTATTTTATTATATTATAATAATAATTTTTTTACTATAAATATGTTATATTATGGTAAAATAATAAAGAAAAAAAATTATTATTTAGCTCTTGAAATTTAACTTATTATATAAGTATCTATCTGAAAATTCATCTATTATACTAGTATCTCTAAGTAAAAGAAAATATTTTTTATGAATTATGACCGACGGTAAATATTTTAAAATTTTTTTAAAAAAAAACTACATAGTTTAATACAATATAGAGAGCATAGTATAATTTTTTATGTTTTTTTAATATATTAAAAATTATAATAAAAATAAATCTATTTTTTCAGAAACGAAACATGGCAAGGGATTTTGTGTTCACAACTGATGCAGTACCACCAGCCCTGTCTACACTGCCAATTTCGTTTTTATTTGTTATTAAATTTTTGTCAGAGATAAAATTTATTCAGACAATTAATTGAATGGTAAATATATAATTTATCTTTTTAAAAAAATTCACATATTAAAAAGATAATTTTTGAATTTGAAAATTAATTATTTTGTTCATGCTTATTTTGAAAAGTAGTTTTTACTTTTTTTATTGTCATTCAATTAAATATTGGCTTTTTTTTTCATCATACAGTTATGGCATGTTGATTTGAATTATGAAGTATTAAATTCAAATTTCTAATAAAACTCTTATATCAAAATAAATATATTAAATTAATATGATTTGATTTAATTATTTATTAAATGATTTTTTTAATAAAAAAACTTAAATTTTTCCTTTTTTTAAAAGAAGTTGAAAATTAGAAAAAAGCTGAATTGCCTGTGAGCTGTGGGCAGTGGTACCTTTTTAACTTTTTAAAAGGTATATAATAATATATAAATTTTTATTATTTTTAAAAAAATTTTCCTATAAAAAATGTTATGTTTTCATATTATAAATTTAAATTTTTGACTGCTTAACTTCTTTATTTAGATTTCAATTTCTTTTCTCTCACCAATTTAGGGTCAGCCCCTGCCACTGGCTGTGGGTCACAGCTTGAGGATGTTGACAATAATGGCAAGCATTATGTTTGACAAAGCCCTTGTCTTCAATTAAACTTGATTAGTTGGCTAATTAAAAATTAGATGCCCATCATTTCAAGCTTGTCTTGGGATTATGACTCTGTAAGCACATGAATATCCCATCATTTCCTCTGTTTGTTAAAGGAAAAAAGCGAAGAAAAGAGCGATGTGGAATTTTTTTTTTTCTTATTGGGCCAAATTCTTTTTAATAAATTAAAAATTATATAAATATAAATGAGGTATAAAAATTACAAATAATTTTGCAATGAATTATATTAGTAAGAATAGAAACTTTCAAATATAAAAAAAATATATATCTCATAAATTTTATAATTAAATATATCTTATAATATAGTGAAGCAAAGATCTTTAAACAAATAAATAAGTTACTAATATAATCATAAAATATTATTAAAACAGGTATTCTACTAATCGAAATTAAAATTATTTTTATTTTATAAAATTAATATTAATTTCACAACTAAAATAAAACTAAATTTGAAAAATAAAACTAAATTAAGTGTCAGATATTAATTTTTAAGTAATAAAATATTTATATTTGATATATTAATGAATAATATTACTATTTGTTTATAAAATAACCAAATATTTTTTTAATTTCATTTCATTAAAATATAATATTAATTTTATAATAAAAAATAAAGCACTAAATTTAAAAAAGTAAATTAAATTAAAAGGTAAATATCAATATTTTAATTTAAAAAATTTAGATATCAATAATTATGATTATTTAAAATTATATAAAAAAGATAGAAAATAAAAAGTTATGAATTTATTACACAACTGAGGGAAATAGAGTCAAAAACAAATAGTAAAATACGAGTGAATAAAAAGAAATGTAAATAAAATATTAAATAAAATAAGAAATACTAAAACATAAATCGTTCTCTTTGTATTTTTTAATAATTTATTACATATATTATATATAATTTAATTTTTTAAGTGATATAAATAGATGGAGAGATAAAGAAATAAATAGAACTCATCGTTTGCTTGTTCTTTTATAAGAAAGATTAAAAAGATATAAATACTATATTAACATATTATATATTAATATTTAAATTCTTAAATTTAATATTAAAATTCTTAAATTCAATTTAATATAAACTAAATTGAATATAAATTAAAAATGAATTTAATTATTATATTAATTATTATATTAATTAAATATATAAATATAATATTAATTAAATAAATATATTAAATTATTGAATATTAAATATATTAAATAAATATTATATATAAATATAGAAATATAATTAAATAAAATAATTAATAAATAAAAATATATAATTATAATAATTATATATAATTAATAGAATAAAAAAATATAAATATATAAAATAAACGGGATATAAAATTTTAAAAACTAAAAAGGATATTTGGAAATATTTTAGGTCCACGTGCCCCATTATCCCATGTTGAATTATGTTGAAAAAATTACACTAAATGACTTTTTTTTTTTTTTTAAATACCTTATTACCGTCGTTCTAAACCAAAATGAGACTAATAAGTTTACTTTTTACTATAATATCGTTCAAATTTAAATTAATAAATCTATCTCTAATCTCATATAATTCGTTTTCCAAATCTAATAAAATTATTTCGTTCTTCAAAAAAGAAAATATTTATAATTATTATTTTTATATAATAAATAAATTAGTTTATGGATTTCTTTGAATATATTTACATTTTTGGATTTAGGGTCCTAAAATTCATTTTCATTAACTAAGTTTTGTATTTTGAGTTGTCGCCGGAAGAGTAGTCGTCTCTTCCTGCTTTGGATTTTGTATTTCGAGGTGGAAAACGAGTGTGGGAGTGATGATTGTTGAGTATAAAGTTGAGATGTTATTTGTGAATGTGTTTAAAAATTCATTTTTCGAGTAAGTTTCTTTTATTTAAATTTTTTTTTATTTGTTGAAAAGAATGCTAGATTAAAAGAAATACGAGTTTAATAACCCTAATGAAACACTGACCTAAAAAAATTAGTTTCATCATTAAGAATAATTAATATTTGTGCATGATTTAGTATCATATAATATTTATATAACCTGCATATAATGTGTTTGGTGTGACATAATCAAATTAAAGTATAAAATGTGCAAGATTTAGTATCATATAACAAAAAATATAATCTAATATAATATATAAATATTGTACTCAATATTTTACATTTAAAATATTCAATACAATAACAACACATTTATTTATTTTTTTAGATTCGTTCTACATGTGGTATAATATTATATGTCAAAAAATATTGTATTTTCTCAATATTGAATCAATAGATTATTAAAACACATCTTTATATTCATTTGATTTTATAAAATTTAGTTTCATCATTAAAAATAAAATAAATTTGTGAACAAAAATTATTCATTATTAACATTAATTATGAATAATTTTTGTTCATATATAACCAGCATATATAGTTATTCTAAATTATTTTAAATAATTCAAATAATTAATGATTTCTTGATTTTAGAAATTTAAATTAATCAATATTTTAAATTTGATAACTATTAATTATATTTAAAAAGTGTAAATGAATATTATAAGAAAACAAAAACTTTAAAATTGGGAAAATGAACTACATTTTATATTATAGGTATAATGTTAATTATACATAGGAATTTGCGTTAAAAATTTAGTTGTATTTTAGCCAAAATTCAGTTGTATCAAAATTTCTTAACTCAATCAGATATTAATCTTAATGGATTAATTTCAACTCATTTGTTACCATTACGAATACAGTGAAAAGAGGATATATATAATTATTTTCTTATAGTTTCAATTTTCTTTTATTTGTTTAAAATTTTGATTGAAGTTTTTACATTATCGTTAGCTAACATTTGTATTACCAATTAAAAAAATAGCAATTCAATATTTTAAGAAATTGAATGAATTTTTAATTCTTCAAATATATATATATATATATATATATTGTTTGCTTAAATGTTAATTGAAAGGAAAAAGTTCAAACAAACATATATTTTTCTCTTTAAATTTTAATCAATAATTTGTTTTAAAAAATTAATCAATAATTAGGAGTAGATATAATAATTTTTTATTCGATTCAAAATAAAATAAAATAAAATTCAGACAAATTAATCTTAATTTAATTCTTAAAATTTGAGTTGATTAATGATTTATGTGGATAATTTGATATAAATTATTTATTTAATAAAAGTGTAAATTTACACTCTTTCAATTTTTTATTCAATACAAATAATTTCACAAACTTTAAATTCAATATAAATTAGTTTATAAACTATTTTTTATAGAACGAATTACTCATCACCAAATTAAATCGACTTACAATTTTAGTTTAAAAGGCTTAATATGTAAAGTCTAATTATACAAAATTTAAAATTCAAGAATTTATTTATATTATATTAAAATTGAAGAAATTACTCATTTTATAAAATATATTTTAGAAATTAATTTTCATTTTTTAGCGTTTTAATTATGTAATATTGATTTTTTTTAAGAAGAAGAAAAACAGTGCAAATATATATATATATTGGGTTATACTATCAGTTATTTATTATCTCAGCTTGTTTTTTTTTTTTGATAGAATATATCAACTATTTATTGATTATATGTCGTGCAGTGCCATTGTCTACATCTATCCGCTTCTATTTCTTTCGTTCCTGTTACATGGGACCCATAAACATCTATAGTGGGTCCCTGCCGCTACAAAATATTCAGTGCCTCAGTATACAGAACAGAGCTGTTCTCTGTTTCTCTCTCTTTCTCCATTTTAGCTTACCTCTCTTCCCTTCACCCACCTAGGGTTTTCCAGTTCCAAATCTGGTTGATTTTTTTTTTGTTTTAATTACCAGAAAATCACCCTTCAATGTGCCTCCACCTCTCATCTTTGTTCAGGTAGCTTTCACTATACTTTGATCCCTTGCTTCTTGTTTTGATGCTTTTTTAGTTGATGCTGTTTAATGTGTTTGTGTTATTAATGCCTGTGTTTTTGTTTTCATTTATTTGGATTTTGATTTTCTATTCCGGATTTCTGCAAGGTTTATCTGGCGGCGATTTTTCCTTTTGTTTCAAACATTTTTTTGATACTTTTGGATTCTGATTTTTGTGAAAAAGAGCTTGCAGAAAGTTTATAGTTCCAGTTGCATCTCTCTCTCTCTCCCCCCCTCCCAAAAATTAATAGGACATTCTGCTTGTGTTTTGATTTGTTTTCTCGTGAATATGTATTGTGAATTTGATATGAACCAAGTACCTGTAATAAATCAGCTCGAGCCACATCCTTTTTTTATCCTTCTAGTTTAGAAAATTGAGAATTTGATTTTTTGTATCTTTATGCCTGATTTTTAAGCTTATCAGGATGTGAATGAAGGCTCCTTTTGGCTTCACTGTCTTACTTTTTTGCCTTTTGTTTTCTAAATATTTCTTATAAATTTTAATTTTACTGGAAAATAGATGCAATAATAACCTTATGTTATGGTATGTTAAATTATTTTAGTTCTGGTAAATTTCAGGGCTTCGATGTGGGATTTTAGAGAGAGTGAAAGGAGCGGGCAGACTGTTCATAGTTTAAGATATCTATATCAAAGAAGGGCCTAAGTTAAAGCTTTCTTTTCAGATCTTTAAAGGTTTTTTATATCTGATTTTTTTTTAATTGGATAACATATGCTTGAAGAGGTGAGAAGGAACCTTTTTGTCCAACTGCTTCTGAAAAAATTTGGTGGAGTGTGAGCAGCTGTATCAATGGGGTCATATTCTCGCACTTGTGAAATTGTTGAAGCAAGGGAAGAGCTGAATTCATCTAACCATTCTAAAAGAATTTACCAGTCTCATTCGGGATTAAGCGTGGGTGGCAATGATAAGGAGCCGCCTGTGCTGAAGCTGGGGTACAGGGATTCTTTAGAAGAAGATATCAATCAACTTTTTGAGGCTATTAGTCTTAAAAATTCATCCAAGGGTGTGGGCCTTTCCAGTCAAGCAGGCACAAGCTCGAGCCCTTTAAGGAAAAATGCCATGAAAAGGCCAATAACAGTTGGTGCCCCTCACTCACCAAGATTTGGGAATTCTGAAACGGTATCTTTGAAGCAGGCATTAAGGGAGCTTTGCATTTCTAAAGCATCAGAAATGGCTGCTATGAAGCGGTTATCAAAGTCAACTGGCTCTCCAGGAGTCTCAGAAGCTGGAAGGATTAAGAGTTTGTACAATTCAGTCGTAGTTGATACTGGTAGATCTGGTATAGGTGAAGGCAAAAAGACAGTGGTTCAAGTATCCCTGGTGCCAGAAGAAAGCGAACTAAATTCTTCTGAAAATGTTCCTCATCAACTTCAGATGTCTCATACTAAATCATCAAATCAGAGTGCTCATTCTTCTTGGTCCCAAGTGTTGAAATCTCCCCTCCGAAGTGTTAGTTCTTCTCCTCGATTTGCTGTTCAAACAGCACAAATTGTTGCTGGGACCACATCAGTACAGGATGAGATTGGGACTCGAGCATTAAAGGCACCAGATCAAAGTTCAACTCCTAGATCTCCTATCCCAAAAATGCAAAGTGGTAATGGGAGCATATTGGTGCAAAATGAGATTAGTTCTGCAGCAAGAAAAGTTGGAAGTCAAGCAATAAAGTCACCTTCCCAAAGTGTTCATAATTCTCCACGGTTAGCTGTTCCATTAACAAAAATTGGTAATGAGAGCACATCAATGCAAAGTGATGTGTCAACAAAAGTTGGAACTCAAGCATCTAAGAAAGAGAAATGTGTCTCTGCAACCTCTCTATCTTATCCTGCTTTTGTTGAAAATGTTCCTGACAAAGATATGAGCGTGATCACTTCTGTGAAGGTTGCTAGAAAAGCATCAGCACCTAGATCAGGTCGGAAAGGGAAATTATTGTCTTCTCCTTCAGTTAATGGAAATCGAGTGAATAAGTTAACAAGAAATACACCGCGTTTAGCAAAAACAGTTGTAAGGAACAGGAGTTCTGTTAAGAAGAAAACAAAACAGGTTACAGCTTCTGCTGCCTGTAAATCTAATGAAGGTAATAACAGCTTGGCTCATATCACAGGTCAGTTAGTTTGCCAGAAATGTCAATGTGTTTTAAGGAATGTGACTGAAGATTCAAATCAAGATTTTGCAGCTCCCTCCTCTGCCAGTTTTAGCGCCGAAGTTAGCTCTAACAATGTAGATGCTGGTTCTGCTAGTAAACCAGGCTTCAGTTCAAGTAATTGTAACAGAAGCAGATCTCCTGGTAAAGCAAAGAACTCAAAATCAAGAGAAAAGGGGGAGTTTTCTCAAAGCTCTAAGAGTAGCCTTGGTGAGCATAGCACCAGTACGAGCAACAGTGATGAGAGCAACACAAGCAGGCCTAGTTGTTGCAACAGACCCCACATGTCAAAAGATGCTAGGTGGGAAGCTATTTGTCATGTTAAGATGCAGGATAAAGTCTTAAGTTTGAGGCACTTCAACATCTTAAAGAAGCTTGGTTGTGGGGATATAGGGACTGTTTATCTTGCTGAACTAATTGGTACTAATTGCCTATTTGCTATCAAAGTCATGGACAATGAATTTTTGGCGAGAAGGAAGAAGATGCTTAGGGCCCAAACAGAAAGAGAAATATTAAGAATGTTAGATCATCCTTTCCTCCCCACACTATATGCCCAATTCACCTCAGATAATTTGTCGTGTTTAGTTATGGAGTACTGTCCAGGTGGAGATCTGCATGTCCTTAGGCAGAAGCAGCTTGGTGGGAGTTTCTCTGAACCTGCAGCCAGGTAGGATAACTAGCAGAAAGGTTCATTGACATTGCTGTTTACTTCTGATGTGCTGATTCCAGGTTACTCATTATGCATAATCAAGTACATAATAAAAGGACAATACTAATGTAATAAATAAATAGAAATGTTATTAGGGGATTTTAGGTTGGTCTCACTTCTTATCCATATTTATCATGATTTACTTAATCTGAATATTGAAGCTAGCATTGATGTATGTAACTATAGTTGTGATTTTATTGAGTTGCATTGATAATATGGTTACCTTGTTTTAGACTCACGCTTAGAATTTCCTACGAGTCATAGATTTATCATATTTGAGTTCAAATTAATATTTTAATGCCTTGTGTGTCCCAATGGCTTCATCTGTATAAATCGTAATTATCAGCATAATTATCTGGCCTTTGCTATCAATTTAAACTATTCATGCACAAATATCCTGTGCTACTTGATATTGTCACAACTTGACTTTTGATCTCCTTCCTCTGACTGGCCACCAATTTTATTAATCTTAATCACGTCATTACCCAAATCCCAAATTTTGCAAGTTCTACCTGATTATTAGAAGTTGAATGTGATAACAAAAAAGGAATATTCTGCTATTGCCCCTCATATTGTCAGTTGTATCTGGTACCGTGTCATTAAGTTACCAAAGCCAATATTGCTGTTATTCCCTGTACAAATTTTTTGAACTGCTTACTTTCACTCAAATGATCATGACTATAAATTGTGCCTTTGAAACCCAGGCATCTGTTCAGAGGAGCCTGCTTCCAATTGTAAAGCTTCTGTCTGTATTGTAAGCAATGTTTTGTCATCTTCTTTATATCAGACTCCCCAGCATGATAGTGTCTTTCTGTTCATAATTTTGCAACTCATCATGAAGTGGCCTTTGTTTTTGCAATTGGCATTCATGCTGCATATATTGCCATAAGAAGAAGCCCTAGTTCTTACTGCCAAGTGTATTAGGTCTCACTTGACTCAATCTCAGCTATATTTATTGTCTGATAAGCTTGTAGCTCAAGATTATTTCTGGCCTTTGGAAGATGCTACTTTTAATTTTTAATCCAACTTCTGATTTGTCAAAAGTCATTATTGGTTCAGTGGTTGGTTGGGAAATTTTGAATCTTTTGTTCTTTGCATCCGATCTTGTTTCCTTTGTGACCATAGACATCAAAATATGACGAGAAAAAAGCTGGATTTTTTGTGCAGTTTTTCTTCATGATTGGTGCTCAAACTCATTTTGGTTGTTGGTTTCTCTTGTCATTTGCGGAAACTAATTGTAGACCGTTACATGTGTAGGTTTTATGTTGCTGAAGTCCTCCTTGCTCTGGAGTACTTGCACATGCTTGGAGTTATTTACAGGGATCTGAAACCAGAGAATATCCTTGTTCGAGAAGATGGCCATATTATGCTTACGGACTTTGACCTCTCGCTTAGATGCAATGTAAGTCCAACACTCTTGAAACTAACTGATGTTGATTCTGTGAAGATATCGGGTTCAGTCACAGAGTCTAGCTGCATTGAGCCTTTCTGCATTGAGCCGTCCTGTCAAGTCCCATGCTTCAGTCCTAGGTTTTTACCTGCTGCTACAAAAGCAAGGAAGGTAAAAGCTGAAATGGCAGCCCATGTGAGGTCATTGCCACAGCTTGTGGCTGAGCCAACTGATGCACGTTCAAATTCCTTTGTTGGGACCCATGAATACTTGGCCCCTGAGATTATAAAAGGAAAGGGTCATGGAGCAGCAGTTGATTGGTGGACATTTGGTATATTTCTTTATGAGCTTTTGCACGGGAGAACACCATTTAAAGGTTCTTGTAATGAAGAAACATTAGACAACGTGGTGACAGAGAGCCTGAAGTTTCCCGACAGTCCACTTGTTAGTTTTCAGGCGAGGGATCTTATCTGGGGGCTATTGGCAAAGGATCCAGAAAATAGGCTGGGAACGGAGAAAGGCGCAGCAGAGATCAAGCAGCATCCTTTCTTCGAGGGCTTGAATTGGGCACTGATAAGATGCGCTATTCCACCAGAAGTACCAGACTGCTACGATTTTGAAGTTTCATACGAAACAAGCAGAAAGTACTTGGAGTATAAATCTACTGGAGAGCACCTTGAATTTGAGTTGTTCTAAACTTTGTCTCTCTCCTCTGTTATGTTGTATCTATATTATATAATAAAGCTTATGATGTAAATTTGATTGAAAAACATGTGCTTGGCGGCTGCGCTGTTCAGGCATGGCTTAAGGGATGTAATTATTGCCTGTTTGTTCACTTACATATCCATTCCCCTTGAGACCAGATTTTGTAACACCAAATCATTAATTTAGCGACTCTCTCACTTGTACATGTCTTTCTCCATAAAGCTGCTTGCTTTTCAAGATTCTGTCTTATAATCTTTATCATTTAATGATTTTGGTATATATTTTTTAAAATTTACAGTACTAATGAACAATGAAATCTGAATCTATACCAATTTCGATATCAATATGTTACTAATTACCGTTATTTAAAATCATGTCATAAGGACAAGGACAAAAAAACAAATTATACTAAAAAAGCTTTATGCTAATAGTAGAAAATAAAAATTTACTCTACAAATTAAAGTTTTTACAATCTCTGATAAGTTCAGTTTTAATATTGGTTTTTATATACAAAAAGTTTTAACATTAGCTTAATTTTCAATTAAATGAAAAATGCTGGATAAATGTACAAATAGTACTAAAATTTGTCACTTTATTATAAATTGGTACCAAAATTTTTAATTGTTACACATTGGTACTAAAATTTTTAGAAATATTACAATTTGATACCCAAATCGAAAAATTCTAATAAAAAAATGATGTGACATATTGACCGGCTGATATGGTATGTCAAAAAGCTAACATATCATTTTGTCTAATTGGAATTCTTACTTGAGTACTATTTGTAATAATTAAAAGTTTTGGTAGTAATTTGAAATAAGATGAATTATATATTGGGTAATGGGCCCCAAGCCCAACTCAAGCCTTTATATGCGTCATAATTCCTCATTATCGTTCTCGGATTCACTAGTTTTCCCTGGCCTTTCTACACTTTAGGTCTTTCAGACCAAATTATATTCATAGGTTAGGTATCGAAGTAAAGATTCTAAGCTAGTGGTTCTTGCATTAGCAGTACTTCTTCATTTGTTTCTCATCCAAATCCGCTCTAATCATTTGCTTGCTCAAATTTTTAGGTAAGTTTCAATTAGCTGCGTTTATGTTCTTTCAGAAGTTTGAGCTTCTGTTTGTTTGAATTTTTAATCTCTTTGCATTATTGTTCCCGGCTATTGTGTATATCTTCGAGCTTTTTCTTCTTCCCTCAATTAATTTCGTTTAAAAAAAAAGAAGATAAATATGAATTTCGCTTCAATAAAATTATTTCTATTGTTAATTTGGGCTAGTGATTTTTGAAGCACTAACTACTGGGATCAAAGCTTCACTGTATTACTGCAATTTATAGTCTCTACTGGTGGAGTGGAACAGGCATACATTTAGAAGTTTAGGTTTGATTAGTTTTTGCTAATGATAATTGGGATTTTTTTTTCCTGATTTGGTTTCTTTAATTGTAAAAGAACTCGTAAATTGCAGAAATCACTAATAGTTTTCTACAATTCTCTATTTATGAAACTGTGCCTATATTTCTTTTCTGTGATTTTACAGAGTTCGAATTTACAATCACAAATCCTGACTCTTTTACCATTGTATCAAATTCGTTTTGTCAAGAAAGTTTAGAAGATGCTGATTGGCCCCTCAAAATCACTGTTTAAAGTAGGAGAACATCTTAAAACCTCTTATCTAAATCTTTGGTAGAGTTGATTTTGCAGTTGTTATGAGGACAGATTTATCTATTTGCTCTCCTTTAATTTAGAGATGTGCAAAGCACAAACAGCCACCTGAGCCGAGACAGTTCCCCTTGAAAAGTCCTCTAAGTATAAATCCTTCTGCTCCCACCTCATTTGTTCTTCTTAAGACCATTTAACTCATCAAAGAACCTTACCCAAAAGAAAAATCATCAAAGAAAATCTGACAAGCTTATTTTATTACATTACATACTTCAAGAAAATTGAGAGAATAAGTCGAGTTCCATGTGTAGTTGATATAAAAATACATGCAGCAATACACCGTAAATTAATGTATTCTTCCTTTTCTTTTTTAATCTTTACTGTTTCCAGCCACAAGCAAACACTTCAGTTCTAGCTGGAATGTTCCTTAAGTAAACTCCATCATCTTTATTCTTTAGCTACCACCAAATAAATAAATAATGATTTTAGTAACATCTTGCCTAGACCAGGTTCATGAATTTATTCATAGAACAGATCAATGATAAAATATTTTCTGTATCAGATTGTTTCTACTGTATTTTATATATTTCCAATTTAAAGCCAGGGAAACATTTAGGAGTGTTTTGGATAGTTTTATTTTTCCCAGGGGAAAGTTTAGGAATTTACATGAATTGAATAACCTTTGTTCTATTAACTGATGCCATTTTCATGACAGATCAAGAGAATGCCGAAGGTGAAGACAAATCGTGTCAAGTATCCTGAGGGCTGGGAATTAATTGAGCCTACCCTGCGTGAATTACAAGCAAAGATGAGGGAAGGTTAGTGCTTGTCACAGCATAATATGATGGGTGTGTTTTTTTTCCTTTGACTAGCAGTAAGTTTTTCGATTTTAACAGCTGAGAATGACCCGCATGATGGCAAAAGAAAATGTGAGACTTTGTGGCCTATTTTCAAGATAGCACATCAAAAGAGCCGCTACATTTTTGATCTTTACCATAGGAGAAAGGAAATATCAAAGGAATTATATGAGTTCTGTTTGGAACAGGGTTACACAGACCGTAATCTTATTGCGAAGTGGAAGAAGGTACAATTACAACTCCTTCAATTGAATTTGGTATTAGTGGAGTAATTTATAATTTGCAATTCTTGATGCGTGGTTGTGGCATAGTTGAGCAATTCTTTTGTATTATTTTCATGGCCAAGAAATCGAATTTGTGAATGTGGTGGATGAGAAATTGAAGATGACTAAAATTGCATAAACCAAGAACTTGAATCTGTGACTAATTGCAGAAATTAACTTGAAAATATCTATGTAATGATCTAGATTTTTGTTCTCATACTGGTTCTGATAAATATATATTGATGATTCTAATGTGATCTTGTGATTATCAATATATAATAACTGTACGCTTGTGGCTTATGTATGAATAACAGCCAGGTTATGAACGTCTATGCTGCTTAAAATGCATGCAACCACGCGATCACAACTTTGCAACTACATGTGTGTGCCGAGTGCCCAAGAACCTAAGGGAAGAGAAGGTGATAGAGTGCGTCCATTGCGGTTGCAGAGGCTGTGCAAGTGGAGACTGACTGGTTTCTTGTCTTGCATACAGGGGGCGCTTTGTTGGTTTTTACTCGGATGATTGTTGAACTGTTCATGTAAATTTCACAACAATTTGTATGCTGCTATTTGTGCCTTTTACTGCAATTGCTACTGTTTGCAGGGGCCTTACAGTCAGGCACTTGTGATAAAGACAACTTTTAAGTTTCAGTAATTTAGTTCAGACATTTGTAGTGTAGCTAACTAGCAGTAGTTACTTTAAATTTAAATAAAATATGTAATTAAAAGGAAAAAGGAGCAAAATCCTGAGAATTTTGGGTTATTAAGCCAGCAATAAGTGGGAAGTGAATTGACAGTCTTGTGATGGGCTACATGGTCATTTCGCGCTGAGGCCTACAGTGATGACCGATGTATGGTCGGCCTAAGGATGGCTACGGATACGGATTTAATGCGTATCCGTATTTATTCATATCCGTTTAAACTCTAATATGTAATTTCATTAGGATTTTGGGATGTATTTGGATAATAATTTTTAAATCTGTCATAGATTTGGGAATGGTACGGGTAGAAATCTTTGGTATCCGCTATTCAATTATATATATATAATTTATTTTATTGAAATTTAATAAATGTAATAATATAGTTAATTGTTTTTTATGTATTTTTAAAAATTGATAAATTACAAATATGACGAGATTTTGAGATTGAAATATAATTTTTTTTATAATCGATCATATATAATTCTGTTACTTTAATATTATTTTTGAACAATTTGATAAATTATTTTAATTTAAATGTGTTGAATTAAATTTTATATTTTATTTTATCTATTTTATTTAATTTTATAATAATTTATAATATATTGTTTTTATATTTTTAAACATTTTAATTATTTATTTTGAGTAATAAATAATTAGTTTGAATTAAATTATTTTTGCGATTCAATCCGATTTTACAAACCCATAAATATTGTTTATTTGTCTGAGTCCTAACCTCCATTTTGTCAGCTGCCGCACCTACTCGCCATTGCCATTGTCATTTCTCAATCGCTGCACCTTTCGCTGATGCCATTGGCTTTTCTTATTGAAAAAAATCGACTCTTCTATGCATAGAAGCATTTTCTTTCTAGAACAGTACCCATCAACGGCTCCGCAAAATCTGGATCTACTTAGACTGCCAATCTGAATAGTATGAAGTCAGATCTGCTCGATACATTCTCATGAATTTGATCCTTCAATTATCGAACCACTATGTTCCTGACCCATAAATGTTCCTATGACTTCTGGAATTGGTTCGATTCTGAGAGTTGGTATCCTTATGGGCATATTCTTTTTGATACAGGTATTTTATTTCTTAGATTGGGTTAAGTACATGTTAAATGATGCAAAATTATTTCAAGCCTTCTTGAGGATTGCAGTGACCTACGCAGTTGTTGGTGGTGCCATTGCTTTAGGAGTTGGCACTGCACAGTTGTCATTCTTTTTGAGGATTACACTGACTGGGTCAAGTCTATTTGTTTCTCTCTTAATATCCATATTCTGAGAAAATTGAAGAGAAGAATCAGAATAAAAAGAGAGAACCTTTTTTATTTTCAATTTTCCAGATTTGGAAAATAGAAAATAAGGAAAATTAAAGAAAGAAAATAAAAATGGAAAAGGAAAATAGAACTAGAAAAGATTGTTTTGGAAAATATGGTTTCATAACGTTTGGCATGAATTTGTCAATTACTTTAATGTATGTATATTCGAGTTGATAATTTCTGATATAAGGTCACGAGAGAAATGGAAATTAAGAATAGTACCGGCAAACAATAATAATAATAATAATAATAATAATAATATATAAAACTTATATTGCATGTATACCTATCATATAACTCACATATACTTGGTAATTTTTTTTTTATTTTCAAATTTGAATGTAATTAAAGAATACAACATTTATTACATTTTATCAGTTTTAATTTTAAAAATTGTACATTATTCATATATGCATATAACATATATATAATTTTCATATAACCAAGATATAAAAATTAAGATAATATGTTTAATAAATTTATTGTTGTTTTAAAAATATATTTTTATAATTAATATATTTTCATGAAAAATTACAAAATAAACCCTACATATGTCTTTCATATACCTTGCATATAATATTTTTACAGTTGCAGTTTATCTAAACACCATGATATGTTTTTTTGTACCATCAATAATTAGATAATAAAAATAAAATAAATATACAGCACAACCGAATACGAAATGAAAATTTGGAATATATGAATAAATAAATGTAAATTAAACTAGATAAATTTGAAGATTAGATATACCTTTATAAATAGATAAATATATAACATACACATATCATACATATGCCATACATATAAATTTACACAATTACTTTCTATTTAATCCCATTATATTATTTTTAATCTCCATCAATTTACTATTTTAATAACATAACTATAAATTTTGTTCTACTATATATACCTACATACACCATGATATTCAATTTATATAATATTTAATAAGAAACTACAGGCGGTGGAAGAATTTAAGGCGTTGAAAACAAAGAAGTTATCATTCGTCCCTTTGAAATCAGAGAATCACGTAACTGTTGTTCACAAATTTTTCGCCACTAATTAAGGAGAGAAACTGTCGTTCTCTCTATTGAGTTGGAAGCCATTTTTGGGTTTTAGAATTCTTGAAATGTTATATGTAATTAAGTTGTTACTAGTCACATATGTGCAATTTCTCTATTTTTTGGGGTATGTTTATGTCTTTTTCCCGTGAATCATAGGAGCTGAGTTACATTTATACAATACGACATATTTGAAAAAAACAATTTATTATATATATATATATATAAGTGCATGGAGCTACATGTTTTACAATTTTTACATGCATGTATTGTTTTTTTTTTTAATGGAGTTTTTGGTGCTGTTTTTCTTTCATTTTCTTCTTCTTCTTATTTTTTGTTATTTGATTTCTTATTTTTTTATTTTTTTCGATTTGTTTTTTTTGTAATTTTTTATGTCTTGCAAATAAATAAATATATTTTCATTTGATAATAAGATTTTGAGAGTTTAATTTGTGAGAATTCAGGCAAAATTCAGTTATTAAATAATGAACATACAATTATTAAATAATTATCTTATAGTTATTAAATAACGAACCTATAGCTATTTAGTAATAAACATACAATTGTTAAATAATATATTTATAATTATTATATAATTGTTAAATAATGAATCTACAATTATTAAATAATAAATTTACAATTAAATAATGAACTCACAGTTATTAAATAATGAATTTACAATTATTTATTTATAGTTATTCAGTAATGAATTTACAGTTATTAAATACTAAATTTATAATTGTTAAATAATGAATTTACAGTTGTTAAATAATGAATTTATATTTATTTAGTAATAGACCTACAATTGTTATATAATAAACGTACAATTATTTAGTAATAAATTTACAGTAATTAGATAATTAATCAATAATTATTAAATTATAACACTTATTTAGCAATTATTAAATAATAAATATATAATTATTAAATAATAAATTTAAAGTTATTTTAACGCCGTATAATAGAAAATAAAAATTATTATTTTTGATGTTGCCATATATATAAACGAGCTCTTAAAAGCCTTGCTACATAACCAAACCTCACCGTTGGTTTTTCATCTTCTTGTCCATTTGCTATAATGTCATCACAAAGTACGACAGAAAATTCTGACAAATTTTTTGTTCCTTTTTCCAAATAAGCTATCAATTCATAAAATTATAATTTTTTACATTATTAAAAATATAAAAAAATATATTCATATTAAAGAAAATAGCCTAAAAAGTTGGTTTTTGATCTATTAACAATTTCTAACTTTTCCTTTTTAAAATTACTGATACTTTTTTTTTTCTATTCTTCGAGCGCTCTTTTTTTTTATTATTATCTAAGACATTACAATGTTATCAATGTTGACGCGGAATAAAGTCTTGTTTGTGCAGCGATAGTGGCAAAAAAAACTATGGCAAATGATGGGTGTTGGAATTGATATTGTGTGTGGAATTAAGCAACTTTTATAATTTTATTTTTCAAAACTGACATATGAGCAACCTTCATAAAATAAACAAATGAGTAACAATTGAATTTTTTTTTTATATTTTTGAAAGTTGAATAGTACTTTGTGCAGTCTTTAAATTGAGAAGATTAATTGGTAAATAATATATTGTGCTATGTAATTTATTTTTCTTTTTATTTGTTCTTTTTTCCGGTGAAAAGCGTCAAGATATTTCTAAAGTATTCCCATGAAATTCTTAAAGTATATTCAAGATATGCCGAGAAAATTCTTAAATTTTTTTTAAAATATACACGAAGTATATCCAATATATTCCCAATATATTCTAATTAAATTTCCAATGAATTAAATTTGATATTTAGAGCGTGATGAATGTTGATAGTTTAAAATTTTGTAAGTACACTCAAGAAATTTCCAATGAATTTCTAAAGTACTTATATGGTATACCAAATATATTATGAAAAGTATATTTAATGCTTAATAATGAATTGAATGTTATTAGTTTGAAAATTGATGATGCATTTGGATTTATATTCAATTCAATTCAATTTGTCTTCTTCTTATTTAATAATTCAATTCTTATTAATTTTTTATTTCTTTTTTTTTTTTTAGTAAAAATTAAATTAAGGTATATCAAAAGTATAATAAAAAGTATTATAGATATATCCTCATGACACATCTTATAGTGTCTTTCAAATTTGATATGTTGTAATTATTTTTATATGTTTTCAATAAAATTAAAAAAACTTGAATTGCTAGTAATTATGTAAATAATTTAACATTTTCTCTCACTTTGTAAATTTCAAAAAAAGAGAGAATGCCCAGTTCACACAACCCAGTTCAGCATGATAGAGGAGTATATGGCAAATTATATTGTAGACTTGATCCATAGAGTATTATGTGAGAGTAATAAAAAAATATGATAGTAAATTTGTAAATAAATTAAATTTACATAGGTTCATTTGTTAATATAGATTCATTGGTAAAAATTTATTAGTTTATTAGTAAAATGTTTATTATTTTATCGATAAATATTTATTTTATTTTAAAACAAAATCAACATTTATTATGTTTTTTATATGCAATTTGTCTTGATTTGTTTTTTTATGCATTTTGCTTCAATTTTTTTGTTATGTTCTGAGTTTTTTAAGGTAATTCAATGGATTCATACATACAAATCAAAATACAAAAAAATCAATTAAATTAAATATATAAAAAAATAAAATGAACTTATATTAATATAAGAAATAAATTGTTATTAATAAATTAATAAACATTTTACCAATAAACTAATCAACCTTTATTAATAAACTAATAAACATTCACTTCATTCATAATGAACACTTCTAAATAGACTAATAAATCTTTTACTTCATTGCTAATACACCTAAATTTTTGAAATAAAATGCATTGTCTATATAATTTAATGAATATTATATTAATTATTTTTAATTTTTATAACTAATAAATATTTA
>CATIWF010031331.1:0-25327 GCA_949630135.1 Balakata baccata
TTGTGAAAATTTAAAACTTTTTCTTTTCCTTATATTATTATCTCTTAACATCCTTTCATACAAATAATTTTCATGTTACCATTTTAACATATTAGTCCATATCTTATATCATGCATAAAACTATCATTCATCCAATAGAATAAATCCAATTTAGGCTAAACTAGCCCGGTGTTTACAGAATTATGTCATATATAAATACATGTTCTTTAATCTAATAGACATGTACAAAAACCAACTACCCATATCTCATATGACATATAACAAAAACAAAAATGTCATGATATCACCGACCCCAAAGGTCTGCACTATGGTCTCTAATGGGCTTTCTTCTCTTTAGTCAACTTCTTCTATCTACCGGCTCCAAACTTGTGTGCAGGAACACCCACACGCTAAGCAATCTAATGCTTAGTGGTACATATATGCATATAAATTCATGCAACCATGGGATGACATATCACATGTATACTTATGCTAATGCCAAAATAATGTTCAAGATATATAAGATATACATTTAAAATACTACAAGCATGTATATATATATTTGCCCAAAATCATGTAATCATTTAATAACATACATAGCATACTTGTCTCATATTATCAAATTACGTATACATTTCAATGAAATGACAATCAAGGTGAATATGCCGATCATATTAATAATTAACCATAAATTATTCACAGTCAACTGAACCTAGGGACATTATACATTCTTATGTCACATATCATAAAATATTCAATAATCATATAACAAGTAGTCATTTCCATTTATTCAACTTATTTAATTAGCCAACAGCCCATTTACTCAAAACCGAACTAACTGGATAACGGGTTATGAATAGGGGCGCTCTCCGAGCTTAAGCTACCCTATTCACCTATTTGTGTATTCCTATAATTATGCTCGTCACGAGCTTGAGTCAAGGGCGCTCTCCGAGCTTAAGCCACCTTGATTTAATAACATGATTAAGTTGCTAACATTATGGACAAGAGCGCTCTCCGAGCTTAAGCCACCTTGTCCACTAATTAAGAATCATGTAGAAATTTCCCACGGTACCATAAAAGACCCTCAATGGCATGCCATCTGTCCTAAGTCTCGTCCTTGTAAAGAGGAATGGGCAATTATACATATTCATAATTTATTTCAACCCAATAAGTTATAATTTTATCTCATTCCATACTTGCATGTCATATGACATAATTTACCTTACTAGAGCTTACAAACCTCATATAAAATACATAATTATATGCAAAGAAAGAAAATTCCAACAAATTAACATATATGTATGTCACACAATATTTATGAAACCAAATTCCTAATATTCCTTTCCAATCAGATTTCTGCCATAATATTGGAATGCATTTATCACTCATTTAGGAACCGAATTATAACTCGTGATCTTCTAAGAAGTTTTAGCTTAATGTCGTAGCTTTCATATGCAGTAAGAATCACATAAATCCGAATTTTATAGCATAAGTTATAGCTCAAACATCACAAGTTGTTCACTGAAATTTTGCCCAGGATATTGTGGACATCTCCATATCCGACATTTGTAGCCCATTTTTGGCCTACTTACAAACAGAATTCGAATTCATGTTCTTCATGAAAGTTTTAGCCCTTTGTGTATAGTTTCATTTCCAATTAGTTTCATGCAAATCCGAGTTATATAGCATGAGTTATGGCTAAAGGAATCAAGGCTGTTCCATAAAATCCAGCAACATCACAAATACCATAGTTCACCAAAAATTAGATTAAATTCATAGACATCCTCAATAGTCATAAATCATCATAATTATCATTTCCAACATAAATATTATGCCAATCATCATCTCAAGATACAACAACCACCATTTCAAAAATGCAAATAACATGAGTTTAAGAATAAACATGCATTTATGTACTAACCTCAAATGGAGCCTCAAAAACCTTAAGCTCTCAAGCTTGGTCTTCCCTTTAGGGTTACCACCACCCTCTATATCACCTAACAAGACATAAACATGCCTCTTTTAGACCAAAGAACAAACATGTGTAATATAACTATGCTCTTTAAACATAAACCCAACCTTAACTACCAACTATCTTTTTTAACTCAAAATCCATGTCAAGTTTCTTCTTTAACTAATCTAGAACCTAAAAGAAAGAGTTTTAACTCTTCAAAATCATAGCTTGACTAAAGAACTAACCCATATGAAATGGATCTCTACCAAGCACAAAAATGGTAGAAAACAAGAGAAAAGAAGAAGACAAGATGATTTTTAGCTTCACTTACTTCTTCCTTTACTAAAGACAATGTAGATTTGAGTGTTTAGCTTCTTCAAGAAAATGACTTCTTTAGCTCCAACAACTTCCTCTTTCTTCTTTTCTAAAGGGTTTTAGGCTATATAAGTGATTTTTCCTTTAGTTTTTGGTGATTTTGGCTTCCTTTGAGTGAAAGAAGGTAGAAAAATTAAGGGGTGAAGAGGGAGCAAGAATTTGGGTGGAAAAGTTAGGGTTTGGGGCTGATGCTAATGAGGAAGAAGAAGGATTTTTATACTTTGATAAATATGTCACTTTGGTCTCTCCTTGTTTTTGCCAAATATCCATATAAAACCTTGGCTTTTACTTCTTTCTTATAACTTTTCTCAACTTTATATTTTTTTAATTAAATTACCCACAACAAAAATAAAATCTTTTATAAATCTTTAAGCCTCAATTTTAGACTCTAATAATACTAATTGCGGCAATTAAATATATTAATTATTCGGACCTAAATTACGGTCATTACATTGCTAATGGTAGTAAGTTATCTATTCATGCTATTGGGGACATTAATTCTTTAATTAGAGATGTTCTTGTATCTCTTTAACTTTTTACTAATCTCATTTTAGTAGGATAATTGGTTGATAATAACTGTGATGTTCAATTTTCTCGTGATGGTTGTATTGTGCAGGATCAGGTGTCGGGGAAGATACTAGTGAAGGGGCCTAAAGTTGGACGCTTGTTTCCTTTGCATTTTTCTATTCCTAATTTTGTTTCTTTAGCTAGTATTGTTGTAAATCAAAAGGGTGAAGTATGGCACAAACATTTAGGCCATCCTAATTCTTTTGTCCTATCTCATTTAATAAATTCAGGTTTATTAGGCAAGAAAGATAAGTTTTCCTCTCATCTCTCTTTTGATTGCTTTGCATGTAAGTTAAGTAAAAACAAGTCTCTTTCTTTTTCTTCTCATGGTAGTTGTGTAGAAAATTGTTTTGATATGATTCATAGTGATGTGTGGGGCATTGCTCCTATTATATCTCTTGCCAATTATAAGTAATTTGTTACATTCACTAATGATTACAGTAAGTATACTTGGATTTATTTTCTTCATTCTAAGGTATTTTCTGTCTTTAAAATATTTATAGCCTATATTGAGACTCAATTTTCTTCCAATATTAAAGTGCTTAGATATGATTTTGGTGGCGAATATATGTCCTATGAATTTCATGATTTTCTTCAACAAAAGGGTATTGTTTCACAACACTTTTGTCTTTATACACCTCAACAAAATGATGTTGCTGAATGTAAGAATTGTCATTTATTAGATGTTGTTCGCTGAATATTTTGTTCCATCTAAATTCTGGGTTGAAGCCTTAAGTACTGCAGTTTATCTGATTAATCGCTTGTGTGCAAGCGTCTTGAACTTTGATCTCCTTATTATCTTCTTTATCATAAGCAACTTAACTATCTTGATATGCATACTTTTGGCTGTGTTTGTTTTGTTCATTTGCCACCCCATGAGTGTCATAAACTTTTTGTTCAATCTGTTAAATGTGCTTTTATGGGATATGGTGTTTCCTATAAAGGTTATGTTTGCTACAGTCCATGTTCTAACAGGTTTTGTATTTCTTTTCATGTGGCCTTCTTTGAAAAACAATTCTTCTTTTCTACTCATGTTGAGTCTTCACCAGAGTCTCTTTTCTTCCTAATTTTGATAAGGTAAATACTATTGTTGAGAGATTCAAGCTTAGATTTGTTTATACATGACGATGTCCAACTTTGTAGCTTTATGAGTATGACCTGACATCTGAGCCTGTTTAAAATGTTTCTTCCACGGACAATCATCTCTCAAATACTATTGTTCGACACTCTTACAGAATCACCTATCCACTTGATCAGTATGGATTTCCTCATACATCTCTTTATACTACTTTGATCAGTGTTTCTGTACCTTTATATTATTCAGAAGCTACTAAATATGATTGTTGGCATAAGGCTATGAAAGAAGAACTTTAAGCTCTTGAGGACAATCACACATGGGATATTGTTAATTGCCCAACTAATGTTAAAGCCATTGGTTGTAAATGGGTCTACTCAATTGAGCTTCGTTCTGATGGTACTTTAGATCGCTGTAAGGCATGATTAGTTGCCCTTGGTAGCAAACAAGAGTATGAGGTTAATTATGAAGAGACTTTTACTCTAGTTGCCAAAATGACTATGGTTCGCATGGTTATTTCAATTGCTGCCTCACAAGGTTGGCCACTTTATCATATGGATGTTAAAAACGTTTTTCTTCATGGTGATCTCAAAGAGGAGATTTATATGGTTTTACCACCTAACTTGTCTTCCTCTTCTTCTTTGGATGTCTGTAAGTTGAAGCAATCGCTCTATAGGTTGCAGCAAGCTCCCCGAGCTTGGTTTGACAAATTTCAATCCACTTTGCTTCAACTTTGATTTCAGTAGAGCCAATATGACTCATCATTGTTTCTTTGAAAGACATCTACTAGTATTGTTCTTCTCTTAGTTTATATTGATGAAATTGTTATTATTGGGACATATTCTGCCTTGATTGCTTGTTTGCAACAACATCTTTAAGCCTCATTTCATATAAAGGATCTTAGTCCTCTTACTTACTTATTAGGTTTGGAAGTTCATTCTTATTCTTCTAGTATTTTTTTGAATCAACATAAATATACACAGGATTTGCTTAAATTAGCTAGTCGTAAAGATGCCTCTCCTATGGATACTCCACTAGAAGTCAACACAAAGTATTGTAGTAAAGAGGGTGATCTCATTTCTAATCCTACTGTTTATCGACAACTAGTGGGAAGCTTGAACTATTTGACTATTACAAGGCCATATATTTCCTTTGTTTTCTAGCAAGTCATTCACTTCATGCAACATCCTTATCATTTTCATTTAGTTGTTGTTCGTCGTATCATTCGATACCTTCGTAGGACACCTAGTCGTGGATTGTTCTTTCCAACTGGTTCTCCTCTTCATCTTGTTGCCTATAGTGACGCTGATTGGGCTAGTTGTTTGGACACTCGACGCTCTATCACGGGTTGGTGTATGTTTCTTGGCAATTCCTTGATTTCTTGGAAAAGTAAGAAGAAAGCTTGCGTTTCTAAATCTTCTATTGAATCTGAATACCATGCTATGTCTGCTGCTTGCTTAGAGATTATTTGGCTTTATGGACTTCTAGCCGAACTTGGTTTCTCTCAATCTACTCCTACTCCACTCCTTGCTGATAACACTAGTGCTATTTAGATTACTGCAAATCCTATTTACCATGAGCGTACTAAACATATTGAGGTGGATTGTCATTCCATTCGGGAAGCCTTCGACACTCATATTATTTCTCTTCCTCATTATAATTAGTAGTGTAGCTGTAACTTCCTTATTTGGATAGATCTTAATTCCTTAGATAGATCTAGTTACTAGAAATTAGCCTAGATTTAGTTGATGTGATGACTAGAAATCAACCTTGTAAATCTATGCAATATCTATATAATGTGAGAAATTCTCACAATGAATGATATTCAATCCAAATGACAATTTACAATAGCTTTTTTTTAGGCAAAAGCTAGAACATCACCATCATCAATCATTCTAGGCAATTTTTCAAGAAGCCAAGGCAATATCTCTACATCAGAAGGAAGTACTTGCACAATCTAAGTAATATCTTCATTGGCCATCCCCACCTTCCCTACTGTAACTCTTATGGGATTGGTGAGAATCTCTTATGCTAACTTTTCAACCTTACGGGGCATTGTAGTTGAAAAGAGTAAGGTTTGGTAGTTTGGCCTAATATGACCAATAATAGACCTTATTTGTGGCTCAAACCTGAGGTTAAACATTCGATCAGCCTCATCAAGTACCAAGTAAGTTGCTATCAACATATTCAATGCTTTCATTTTTAGCATGTTTATTAATCTCCCTGGAGTGGCAACAATAATATCACATCCTGCCCTCAGTTCTTTGAACTGATAAAGTTTGGACATTCCTCCATACACAGCAAAGACACGTATCCCATATGATTTAGCAAATTTTTTCGATTCCGAATATATTTGGTAAGCTAATTCCTTAGTTGGTGCACATATCACCCCTATTGGACCCTATTCTTTTTGAAGTTTAGGCTGATCCATAATATGTACAATCATGGGAAGTACAAAAGCAGTAGTCTTACCAGAAACAGTTTTTGCTATACTATGATATCTCTACCAGAAAGGATGATTGGCAATGCCTAACACTATATTGGTGTAGGTTTTTCATAAGCATTCATCGGTTGTTACGAAAAACTACATTCTTCAAATGTCTTAATTGGCCTGGGTACATCAAAATTGGAAACAAGGATAGCCAAACTCTTGCGGTATTTAGCAATATCCTATTCACTCGTCCCTGCAAAAATATGAACAAAAAGTTAAAAACTAGGATATAATAGACAAATAAAATGGTTAAAACGCTAGCAATTTAAACCATGAATAACAATTTGATATTTAGAATTACAACGACAAAGACTACAAAGTTAAACAAAAAGCTTTCTTAATACCATTCCATGATTTATTTAAACTAGCGAATTTACACATAAACTACAATTTCATTTGATAGAGAAACTTATAATTTCTAAGCTGAAAGTTTCATATTAGTATCTAAAATCTCAATTCCCAAAATTTCATTTCATATTGAAGTCTAAATCTTAATTTGAGGCTTTCAAAAGTAACTTGAGGCCATATGGACCAAAATAAATAAAGTAGCAACTCCTGCCCACAATTGAATGTTGCATATCAAAACCATAAGCACCTATGAAAAATATTGATTTTGAATAGCTAAAAAAAAGGTAATAAACATGCTTCTAGTTCATCAAAATTTTACCTGATATCGATGGCTTATCCTTATAAAAATCCTTATTAAACGGCTCATACTCAATCGAGCTATGATCTAAAGTTGGAATTGGCTGGATCTTCTTCTTATCAACCACCAATGGATTATCATCGAAATCATACTCCAACATCCCTGCATCCATTGCTTTCGTAGCCGTATAAACCTCATCATCCGAATTATAACCGGTGTGTAGTGCATCCGCTGCAAGAGTTAAGCCCAAATCCTTCTTTGCCCTGAGAAAGCTTTCCATAGGATCATTGTGTTAGATATATTTTATATCTAATTATGGTTGTAGGCTCGTTAATTGAAAAATAAATATATATTACAAAATAAAGTGCCTTAAGAATTTGATTAATTTTTTTATTTAGGTAAGACTTCATTAATTAATTTAGTGTGGATAATTAATATGGGTCAAATAATAATATGGATGTGATAGACGGTCCATAATTATTATATTAATTGGATTAAGTCTCTCTTGTTACTTACTCTCATTCTTATATAAAGTTGGATATGGATAAGAGAAAATGAGAAAATTTTAGAATTATATTATTCCAAATTAGAAAACAAGACTCATATCGTTTCTATTACGATGAAATTGGCAAAATCATATTTTTTCTACGCCCTCTATCTCGATAAAACTAATTTTGTGCTCTAAATTTCATATTTTAGATCCTCGATTGATTTTGGCTAAATTGATTTTTTATCGCGTCGTCCTTGTCATCCCTATACTTCTCAGCCTTCTCCTTCAGTTTTGGTGGAGGAGCCGTCCTCATCTCCTTGTGTAATCTCTCCATGAATGCGTCTAGAGGATCAATTTTATCATCTTCAACTGCATTTTCTTTATTATTATCAGCTAAAGTGTCCTTAGCATTATCATTCTCGGCGTAATCAATGTTGTCCATGTCAGTGTCTTTGTAGTTGTGATGTCCGCGGGGGGAGGAAAGAGGGACGTAGAGCCGTTGTGGAGCTTGAGACCGTTCGAAGTTGTAGCTTGTTTGGCTGTTTATCCCAAAACCTTCGAATCCGAATTTCCGCTTTGACAGATCCCCCGGTTCCGATACGATTATTGGAGTGAAAGAAAGAGTTGTGTTGATATAGAAAAACCCTAATTGGAGACGTTGAGAGAACTTGAAGTTGGAATATGAACTTGAAAGCTGCTAATTGCTAACAACAAATAAAAAAGGTGGAAGAAACGTGCGGATCGATTTTATGATTCGTATGGGCTTACATGGCCAGCACTATGGAAACGTAAGCCCGCCAACTGATGGCTAGTTTAGAGCTTGATGGTCTACGGAAGAAACGTCGACCGTACTGCAGAGAATCTATTCATCTAATCAACTGAGCAAAGAAAAGTCCACTTTTTTTTACCGTTAGTTTGTTCTTTTCCGTTAACAGCGCACGTTAGACCTGAATTAATGGCGGTTCCGATTCATCTCTGCTTGAAAAGCAGAAAACACCCTTCTCCATCAGATTGGAAAGCAGAAAACAGAACAAAAAAAAAATAAAATAAATACACATATTTCCAAATAAAAAACCTGAAAAGAGCCAAAAGCTTCTTCAGTACTAATAACTGAGTGAAACCAACGATATCTCCACCATCAGTCATAAAAGCAAGGGCAAACCTCTCTGCTTCTCTCTTTTTCTCTAAGCTCCAGCCCTTCTAGTTCAATTTCCCCGATTCAACTCGGTATGGAAGTTTTCGCACTGAGTTTTGAGCTCCGAATTCCCTTTTTAAGATGATGTCTCCTTTGTTGGATCCTCCTTTATTTACTCTGAAGAAGGAGTCCTGCTTGTAGTGCTTTGCTTTCCCTTTGGATTCATATGCTTACTGCGAGCTGTGATCTCGCAGTTTATTTGTTAAAATCTTATAGATCTAACGTGTTCTTTTTTTCATAATCAACGGCGTCGGTGATGTCGGTGCTTCCAGTCGCAAATATTGATGGTAATTTTAGTTTCTATCGCCTCGTCATATCTGTTTTTTCAGGTTTCTTTTGGTACAGTTTTAGTTGGTAGTTGAGCTTGAGAGAGTTTGTCAAAGCTGTTAGGAAATTTGAGGATGGAAATCGAAGCTTATGTTTAAGTTTCCGTACTGCTAAAATGGAGATGCTGGGTTAAGTTGAGGATTTTATATGCTTTGTATCATAATCACGGAAAACTTGAAAATTTAGAGCTTTATTGGCTAATGCGATTTAATTGATTCTCTTGATAAGGGATTTTTCCTTGTATGTGTTGCAAAAACAAAAAATGAAATCAATTTTGAAAGTTAAGGTTTTTGCTAAACTATTTCAGCGCCCAAAATTAGAACATAGTTTGAAAATTTAGATATGCTCCTGCATTTCGAGAGTGTAAACTAGAGCTCTAGATTCATTGCTAATAGATTCGGCAGTTTATTTTGGTTCTGTCACTGAGAAAGATAGATAGCTGTAGACATATAATAAAAAATTATCTTGAGGGTGGTTTTCTGCATAGAGCGGATTGAATTTTGCTTTATACATCAATTTATTTAATTTGTTATCACTATTTCATGCTTTTGTTTTGCTTAGATTTTTTTTAATACCAAGTGCAGAAGTGTCAAGAAAAATTCATGGTCTGTTGCTGCAACTTTTCGTTATCTCATGTTATGTAATTTTCATCACTGATGCTGAATTGGATGATAATCAACTTGTGGGCACACCAATGGCACCAAGTAGAGCACCATTGGCTGCACCAGCTATTCCTGATCAGCCCCTGCCAGCCAACCTGCCATCATTTCGTAAACCACATAGAAAACATTTCTCACCACTTGTAGCACCTGCTCAGCCCCCCAATTACAGTCCACTGGTAACTGCTAGTCACTCTCCTACTAGTTCACATTTCTCAAAACCATCAACCAAGAAGAACGCATTAGTGCCTCCTGGTGTTGGATTGGTAGACATTGCACCAACACCATTCAGTGGCAGTGCAAATGCTTCCGGTTTAGCTCGGCCACCGTTGTCCCCTTATGTCTCTGGTAAGACAGACTGCACTTTATTTTATATAATTTCTTTTTTCATTCACAGCAAATACTTAGCTATCAAACATAAAGTGGAAGCATTTGTTAAAGTATTACTTCCTATAAAAACTACTACCCAAAGGCATAGAAATGAAGGGAATTATCTGCTCAGATTCCAAACAAACTCTGAAATATAAGAAAACATGCTTTTTTTTTTTTTGCTCTGGCCTTAGATATTGACACTGGATTTGGTTTCTCATTGTTCCAGATTGTTGCAAACCTAACATGGTGTTGAAACAAGGGAGTCATGGTTGCCATTGTGTGTATCCTATAAAGCTTGACCTTCTTCTTTTGAATGTCTCACAAAATCCTAATTGGAGATTATTTCTGCAAGAACTAGCTTCCCAGCTTGGTTTGCTAGTTTCTCAAATTGAGTTGATCAACTTTTATGTACTCAGCTTGTCAAGGTTAAATATTTCAATGGATATTACTCCTCATACGGGAATCAGCTTCTTTGCTAATGACGTGTCATCAATTAACTCCTCTCTCACGTTGCATAAGATTCATTTTGATTCTACTCTTGTGGGTGATTACAAACTCCTCAATCTTAGTTGGTTTGAACCTCCAGCACCTTCCCCGGGTAAACTTGCTCTCTGTTGCTTTGAGTATGTGATTTTGATTTTGCAAACAATGGTGTGATTTTGTCAATCAAATTTTTTGCTCTCTGTTTGTGCATATTTGGTATTTTACTTTTTTAATTTTTTATTTTTATGCATGTATTTGTGGGGTTTGGGTGGATAGGCAGATGATTGGTTGTTCCTTTGCTCTCTGTTATATCAATATTGGTTCTCTTGTTTGTTTGTTGAAGTAAAGTAACTTTGCATCTCATATACAGCTCCTATTGTTGCTTCATCACCTGTGGAAGCACCATCACTGCGATCTCCAACATCCGCATCACTTGGTACTTCAAACAAGGGCAAACATTCAAAGTTGATTCTTATACTCATTATTGGTGCCAGCATTGTAATCATTGCTATAGTATCCATGTTTATAATCTGCTCATGTGTGTTCCGAGAAGGGAAGCCCAAAGGATCTCCTAGGGAAACTGGTATGTATGTAAAAATATTAGGTCCAGCTTTTTATGCTTTTTCTCATATTGTATCTTTTCTGTGATGTTCAAATATATCAGCTAAATAGAAACTCAGTAGCAGCTTTAAATGACAACTTTTAAGCTTGCAGTACTGTAAATATGCTGTTGCTGTAAACGATATTCAAATTACCTTGTTTGGCAGTGGATAGTGATCCCTATCACATTTGGGACATTTTTTTTGGTTGTTGTCATATGAGATTTGTGTGCATAATTTTTTATACTGCTGGTCACAAAAGTAAAGCATTTAGTTGCAGCTTGTGACAGTAAATGCTTAATGATGTTAGCTTGTGACAGTAAATGCTTAATGATGTTAGATGACTAGTTCTTGTTGCTGAAATTTTTATTTTCCTCTGTACATTTCTTCTTTATTTCATCATTTTATTTATTAATTTGTTTACTTTTTTCCCCTCAGTGAAGCCCGGGACTGTGGATGCAGTTCCAGCTGGAGGATCTCTTCCACATCCTACCAGTACACGGTTTATAGCCTATGAAGAACTTAAAGAAGCAACAAACAACTTTGAACATGGAAGCATACTTGGAGAGGGTGGATTTGGTAAGGTTTTTAAGGGTGTCTTAAGTGATGGTACAGCTGTAGCTATTAAAAGGCTCACTAGCGGAGGACAACAAGGGGATAAGGAGTTTTTGGTTGAGGTTGAGATGCTCAGCCGGTTGCATCACCGTAATCTTGTCAAACTCATTGGTTACTATACCAGTCGTGACTCTTCGCAGAATCTACTGTGTTATGAACTTGTTCCAAATGGAAGCTTAGAGGCCTGGCTACATGGTAACTTTGCCATCATAAATTTATTTTAATTTGGGTAACTTTTCATGAAATGAAGTATTTGTTCTTGAACCATAACTAGAGATTACATAAGTTACACTGTTTTAACATCTTTGACTGATGAGCCTGCATTGGCATGTCATAACATGAGTGTCAGAAGAAACATGCCTTTTGGTCTATAGGGGCCTTTTGCTATTTGAACATTTTTGAGCTCTGGATTCAGTCTTTTTGATAGTGATGAGAAGAAATTGAAAAATGTTCTCTTTCTTTGCTGGTCCATATATTGAACTAAGACTAGATTTATGTGCTTGGTGAATATCAAGTTACCTAATCATACATAGTAATAATATCACCAATTAGCAAATATGGATAATGCCTATACACAAATTTTATGGATTTTTGTGCTACCTTAAGTTCAGAATCATCAGGTTGAATCTTATCATGTATTGCATTTAACACTCCTGAGGCAACATGGGATAGTTCACTGAATATATGGTGCACACAATGTTCATGCTGATCCCCTTTTACCCAGGTCCACTGGGTGTAAATTGTCCTTTGGATTGGGATAACAGAATGAAGATTGCACTTGATGCGGCAAGAGGACTTGCATACCTGCATGAGGACTCACAACCATGTGTTATCCATAGAGATTTCAAAGCATCGAATATATTGCTTGAGAACAACTTCCATGCTAAAGTTGCCGATTTTGGACTTGCTAAACATGCACCCGAAGGCAGAACAAATTATCTTTCCACTCGTGTCATGGGTACATTTGGGTTAGTATCAGTCTATTCTCTTCATATATATATTGTCTATTTTATTATAATTTATCTAGGGACGTTGAGATAAAATGGCATTGATTTCTAGGTATGTGGCCCCGGAGTACGCTATGACTGGACATCTGCTAGTAAAAAGTGATGTTTACAGCTATGGAGTGGTTCTACTTGAGCTGCTGACAGGCAGGAAACCTGTGGATATGTCACAACCATCAGGGCAGGAAAACCTTGTCACTTGGGTTAGTACTCATTCGCTCTTCTTAGTAATTGAAAGCTTATTCCTCGTCTTAAAAGTTGAATTCTGAGCCATTTAAGACAAGTGGGTTGTATTGATTTTAGGCGAGGCCAATTCTTAGGGACAAAGAACGGCTAGAAGAGCTTGCTGATCCAAGGCTTGGAGGGAAATATCCCAAGGAAGATTTTGTACGGGTTTGCACCATCGCAGCAGCTTGTGTTGCCCCCGAGGCAAACCAACGACCCACCATGGGCGAAGTGGTGCAGTCACTTAAAATGGTACAGCGAGTCACAGAATATCAGGATTCCATGTCAACCTCCAACACGCGGCCAAACATGAGGCAGTCATCTACGACCTTTGAGTCTGATGGGACATCTTCAATATTCTCTTCAGGTCCATTCTCTGGTGCTTTTGAGAATGACAACATCTCTAGGACGGCAGTTTTCTCTGAAGATCTTCATGAAGGACGATGAAGGCTTTCAAAGTAGAGCCTTCACTTATCCTGAATCCTTCTTTTAGCTGCACAATACTAGGATGCAAGGAATTCGATAAATTGAATGTGGCAAAAGTATTTGTAGGAATTCTTTCAGGGAAGGGCATAGTTTCGTAGTTGTGATTGATATTTGGTGGGAGGTGGTAAGTGGGTTTTATTGTTGTTGTGCCATGTTGAACACCACTGAGGCAGTGGTTTTTCTGTACATGGTTGATGAAATTTTGTATATATGCTTTTTCTTTTTTTTGTGGTTAGAATTTTTCAGGTTTTTCCTGTCCTTTTCGTCGCTGCTGCCGCACATTTCCACTTCAAGTTTCTGGAATGTGGAGTCGGATACCTTGCTGGGAAAAAAGATCAGACCTCCAGTTTCGGAATTTCAGATTTAGTCAGTGCATGTAGTTATTCATATTATCATAGAACCACTGTGAAAAGAAAAAAAAAGAAGTAATTCATCAATTATCTGCATAAATGAGTGCAATCTTCAACTCCCCTATCATAGTTTAGATAATCAGTCAGCTGTAGGCTGTAGCCTGTAGGATTTGCTTCTCTAAAACTAATTAAAAAATTTTACACTATGTTGAATGGATTATTTTGATTTTGATCATATAATACTCATTAAATAATTTGAGATTTTGTAATATTATTTATGTCACCTATATAGTAATCTGATTTCATTTATTTCTAAGACAAATCCTAGTTTCCTTTTTATTAAATTTTTTTTCTTTTTTTTTTAGCCATTATTTTTTTTAAAGCAAGCAGAGGTTGATTTTTGGCTATTATTGGCCTGAAATGATTTATTCATATTTTTTATCAATTTATTTCTAAAATAAGTGGTTATTTTATACAGATCTAAGTTTTTATTTTGTTTGTTTTGTGATTTCATTATTTGGTTGTGGTGTTTGATTTTATCATCTTGTTACAAAATTTTGTTTTTATTGTCTTATTGCAGCGTTTTTGTGTAGTCAATTTAGACAGGCGAAATATATTTGATTCAACAGAAATAATGAACTAGATTACGATCGTTAGCATAATGCAAAACTGAAATTATAGATATTATAATCATTGTAATATTATCAAATTTACAGATTTTGATCCGATTTATTATAATATTTAATTAGGGTATTATGAATTTTTTTACTGTTTTATCTTTTATGATTTTTAACAAATTTATATATATTCTTATCGATAAATTGTTAGTTTGAATTAATAAAATAAAAATTGTTAATTTGAATTAATAAAATTATTTTTATTATTAAAAAAAACTACCAATTTGTACTTTTTTTTCATATATTAAAATAGACTTCATTGAAAAATAGATCAAAGAATAAATTCAAACTGAATCGTTTTCTGATATATTCATTTTATGTTTAAATTTTAATTTAAATGAGATTTTAAAGTATTAAGGCTTATAGAACTGCACTGTTTTCGAGTTCGAATTGAATTATTCCACATATGACTTGTTTAGCTATGCAACTTAAAGCAAATACAAAATTCAAGTAGTTTAAATAATAATAATAATAATATATTACATCAGTTAATGAATTAATACTTAAAATTCCTCGTATCAAAAAATTTTAATTATTTGGATTTATTTCATACAATAAATTGCATAGAACAATATTTGAAATGTCATTTATTTATACTATTTTGTATATAAACTTAATTATGATTTATTATGCAGATAAAATAATAAAATCATGGATAACATAAATAATGATTTATGATTAAATTCATGTATAATCTTATCACGAAAAAGCACAATCCAAAACAAATAAAGGGTGTTGCCGCATTGGACTAATTGGATTGATATATATATCGAGATAATATTTGTCTCCTCAAGAAAAAAATTCAAGGATTTTGCTTTGAGATAATTGTTATGTTAATATGGAGGTTTGTTGGTTACAATACTATTGAGATCATGAATTTTAAAAAAAAAAAAAAATATGTAGAAAGGGAGAATTGAACTGAGTCTAACTTAAATTGATTGTCTATTAATAGGCTATGCTTGAATTTTATTATTATTTTTATTCATTAATGGCTCATTTGGCATATGAGATTGCTTAACTAAGTCATATGATTAGTTATTAATCCCATATTTGGTTTGAAAAATGAAATATGGCTTACTAATCCCAGCTTAGTTAATCCATAGAAGTAGGTTTAGTTAAAATCCTCATCCCTCCTGTCTTTACTAATTCTATTATTATGAGATTATTAATTCCTACATTTACAAAATTAAAAACCCTAAATTAGCTTTAACTAAATTCACTTTCCATTTATTTATCTGTGAAATTAAAAATTAAAGATGAGAATATGAGTGAATGAGGTCTTTAATTTCGTACTTCTAATGTTAGTTTTAATTTTAAATTTAATTTTTTTTATAGTAATTGTGATTTCTGCTTCTGTTTTAAAGCTAAAAATATAAAAATCCAACACTACTTATCCTTACAAGTTCAAAATTCTGAAAATATTATAGACATTCTGATCTGTAGTTTCTTCAACAATTTTCAAGATAATGAACTAATTTAAACTCATCAAATGCTGAAGAAAAAATTTAAATATATCACCAAAAAAGGCATAATAAAATACTAAAAAAAACCCCAAAACCAACCAATTTTTGAGATAAAATTGAATTGTGCAAAGGAGAATTTACAGTCCATCTCATTTGCTTTCAATCAAACTTGAAAAAATATGTAATAATATGCAACATAAAGAATAAAATTACAAAAAAATAAAATAAAGATAAAAATAGTGATTGAAATCTAAACCCAAAATTAGTATAGAGAATATTAAAAATATGTGTTGAGAATGATAAATAAGAAAATACGAACTCAATTTAGTACGTGGGATGAGGCAATAATTTTTAAATATAGAATAAAAGGTATTTAAGTGATTTATTTATTTTACTAATTTATTCCATTACTTAATTATTTATACTAGACATAGGATTACACATTTGGATTAGTTAACACTAGCATTACAATATTTAATATCAAACAAAGGTTAATTTAATTAATCTTATAGCTTAACTAAATTTAAGATTAATACTAATCCTATGACTTAAAATAGTCAGCCAACCAAACAGATACTAAGAGATTAAGCAGGTATAATAGTGGTCATTTAATATTAATTTATTAAATTACCATCAATAATAGATAATAATAAAGAGATTTAAATTCAAAATATTTCTAATATTTTATAAATAAAAATATCAATTATATCAATTTTAAAATTTACATTAAGATCATAATATTTGTTATTATTATTTAAAAGAAAAGGGTTAAATATATTTTTTTCTAGGATTAAAATCGTAAATCAATGAATATATATAGATAATAATTAGAAAAAATTATTATTTATTCAATACCGTTTGATATAATATACTAATATTTAATGAGATTTGAAAAAATATATAATTTATTCTTTATTAATACCATAAAATTTAAAAATTATATTATTTATTCCTTAAATTTTAAAATATTGTAGATTTACTAAAATAACACTATCTAAAAAAAAGATAATAACTTTTTTATTAATATATTATTTTTTAAATTTTATGATATATTATTTTAAAATATAAAAATTAAATTATATATTTTTTAAACTTCAAATAAATATTAATTTATTATATTAAATTACAAAAGTAAATTCAATAATTACCCAAACTTTTTAACAGTTGAGTGGGTCAGCGTTTACACAATTCAACGTAATAATTTCTATGTGACGTGTTCGTTATTTGGGATCGCTGTAATGACCACACACGTCAGCAAACGCGAACTACTAATAACAGTCAGCGAACTAACGTGAACAAGAGGGTGCGCAGCGTCTTAACCTGTGCGCACACATTTGCAGCGTAATCGTGTGTCGAAGAAGAGGGAAATAAAAAGGGAAGTCGAAAAGAAAGAGAAATCTATAGAGAGAGAGAAAGAAAGGAAGAAAAGAGTGAGATATTGGATTCACTGAGTCGTGATCAACCGAGTTGGGTTACCGAATCAACATTGGAGACAACTCCCAACAACAAAGGCTAAGTCCAAAATCCCCACCCAAACAGAAAAAAAAAAAAAAAAGGAAAAAAAAATAACAGAGGATACGGTGTGGCAATAGCCAAAATATGGAGAACGAGAAGGGGATTATTAGTTCTCTCCTATGCCTTTACCTCTCTCATTCTCATCATTGTTGTTTCGCTCCCTTCTCTAACCCTAACTCTATCTATCTAACCATTCATAAAGATAAAGCCATAACTAAACACCATCAACAAATTTCTAATTCTCTTTTTTTCTCTTCTCTTTCTCTCTGCCCTTCTCCTGTCTTGTCTCGGCGTTTGCTTTCTTTTCTTGTTCAGGGATCTTTTCTCCGTTCTAACTCATCTGGGACGAGTTGGCCTGCGTTTCGAATTCTCGTCGGGGTAAGACTTGTTTTTGCTTGTGCGGCTGATTCTATGTGCGTAATTGGAGATATTGCCTTTTGGTTTCATGGGTTTTTTTTTTTTAATAATGATTGATGAATGTATGACTGTTTATGTGAATTTAAGTAGGCTTATGGTTGTGGGTTTTATTTTGTTGGATTGATTTGTGCGGTTTTGCATGTTCATATCTCATGCTTTTTATGTCTATTATCCAATTATGGGATTGATCAGTGGGTTTGTTCTCTCTTTTGGTTTTTGTTTTCTCGACTGATTTGGGGTTGGTTAATTGTTTTGGTTTGTAGTGTCAAAATTGTTTGGTATTTTTGTTGTTGTTTGTTTAATTGGGATTTACTTCATTATGGCTGGGGTGTGTATAATGCCACAAATTTCTACTTCTTGAGAAGGTTTATGTTGCAATGTGGAGCAGTTTATCTATCAAGGATTTATTTTTCTGGGGTTTTAGGTTTCAGTCTTAGCTAATGTGTGCATGAGTGTGCTTGACGTCAGTGTCACATTATCTAACAGGCGCGTTAATCTTTTTAATCTCTTAATTTCCCTTACCTTAGTCACTATTTGGTCTGATATGTACCATTAAATTCTTTTGTTTTGTATTATGTCTATTTGAATGCTTTGTAGTGTTGTGCTTTTCATCTTTCTCCTCATGATCCATCTTTTCTTTTTCTTATTTTAGTACAAGGGACAAAGTAATGCATGTTCAGTGGTTTATTTGAATTTATTCAACAGAAGTTCTAACCACTTCCATTTTATCTTTGATGTAGCATTCTCAAGTCTCTTTAGCGCATGTGGTTTTTTATGTTCATGTGAGTTGAACTGTCACAACAACTGGGTTGTAGCAGAATATTTTTCATGGAAGAGTTTGGCCGTGGCCGTTTTGATGGCATTGGAAGTGCTGTTAGGAAGAAAAGGAGTCAAATGCCTCGTAGGCTGCCTAAGCCAGATGCACAGTCATTGACTGATAGTCGTGATCAGTCACCTTCATCAACAACCCTTCCTTCAGATGATGGGAGTAAGGCATCCAGTGATGAGAACATGGATGCTAGCTATGGGCGGAAAGAGTTCAATCTTAATCAATGTATGTCCAGGATTTCTTCACCTGCTGAAGCTGAAGGCGGAAAGTATCATGTAAAAAATGAGAGTGGAAGATTCAATTCATCCTATAGTAACGATCCGGGACAAAATGCATTTAGCAATAAACGATCTAGCGAAGGTGTCCTTGCTCCTGCTAATTGGAAGAACTCAAGCAAGGCAAAGGAATCCTTTGACTTGGAGTCAAGAAGTACAAATATTTATAGTGGAACGAATGGTGGAAGTCAAAGTTCAGAGCAGTTGGGGGTGGTTTTAGATGCAGTAGGAAATGAAAACAAGGTTAAAAAAGTTAAGCTTAGGGTTGGTGGTGTCACTCGCACTATTCAGGCAAACTCAACTGCTAATGGTTCTCCCAAGAACTCTCAATTCTCAGAAACTTCTAGATCACGGCAGAAGCAGAATCTTCAGGTACTTTATGAGCTTGACATGTTTTATCACTTGTACATGAGTGTATATGTGAGCCCATATGGATGCATTTCAGTGTAGTGTCCACAATTTATGTGCATGCACATGTCCGTTTTACCAATTTTTGAGTTCTTTTAAGTGAGAATAGTGAAATTGTTTACTTTATGCGTATGGGTGGTCATCTAGTAATAAGTAATGCATACACTTTACTTATAGAATTAGGTATATATGAATTTGTTTAACGACTCTAGTGTGGCAATAAAATGATGGGGTTTGTCAAGTGAGCGCTCTGTGAATATAGTGGATAGATCTCTGATTCATGTTCGCCAAAAAGAATTTCATTGTGTAATGGCAATAAAATTACCTTATTGACCAAAAATGAAATTTGTCTTATTCTTATTCTTATGAATCTTGGTGTCAGTTATCAACAGTGATTTTCTGCTTGCGCACATAGGTTTATATGTCTGGAAGTTCTCTTTTCTTTTAGGCATATCTTATATTTCACTTTACTTTTATGGAAGAAGATCTTTTGTATAAATGTGTATTGTCTCATCTAATTGTTGTGTCCAATATTGAATAACATCAAAATCCCTTATAATCACATCGTTTCTCTCTTTTTCGAAAAAAAAAAATTGCAGGGGGATTTAGGGGAAGATCATTCCATTTTAGATAAGAGGACTGGTTTACAAGGAGTACCTTGGAAGGATTTCACCACTGGTGGTTTTAGTATTGGAAAAGATAGTAATTCCATGGGGAAGATATCGGGCAAGAATATATCAGGAAGACAAGGAGAGAAGTCTGAACCAGTTCGTAAGAGCAAGCGGGTCCCCAAGAGGCGTGTATTGGATGGGGATATTGATGAAGATTATGAGGACGATGAGATCCGGTACCTGGAGAAACTCAAAGCTCCAAAGTTTGCAGCAGGATATAAAGATGATGAAGAAACATGCAAGAAACAGCTAAAGATTTCTAATGGGGAAAAAGTTAGTGCTTTGAAGCCCATGAAAGATGGGAAGAAGAAGTCCTCTTTGGATGCATCAGAAGAAACAGATTTTGAGGAGGAAGAAGATGATTTCGCATCTGATAGTGAGCTGCAAGGTAAGAAGAAGCAAAAAAAGGAATCTGTTGATGTATTAATGGATTGTAAAAAGGAGATGACTTTAACCACTCGACAACGGGCCCTTCAGTCAAGCAAAGACAATGGTACCAGCTTAATTGAGTTTCCTAATGGATTACCACCTGCGCCATCAAGAAGTGAGTTTTTAACTAACTTCTACTCTTTCTGTGAATTCCAATTGGATTATTGGTTAATCTACTTTCCCTTGCTTTGTTACTTTTGTTTCTATACAGAGCAAAAGGAGAAACTTTCAGAAGTGGAGCTGCAATCAAAGAAAGCTGAGGCTGCTCAGAGACGTAGGATGCAGGTTGAAAAGGCTGCAAGGGAATCCGAGGTTCAGTTTTCTCTTCATTTAGAATTTCAGTTGTCTTCCTTTTATATAACTGAGATAAGCAAGAGCTCAAGGAACTACCTTTTTTTTTTTTCTTTTTATAGGCTGAGGCTATTAAAAAAATACTTGGTCAAGATTCCAGCAGGAAGAAGCGGGAAGAGAAAATAAAGAAGCGTCGGGAAGAATTGGCCCAGGTATTCAAAACTATCTGTCTGATATAATATTTTTTTAATTTTGCTGTTTATAAATGTGGCTCATCATATAGTTTAATTGTTTGTTGTGTGCAGGAGAAGGCTGCTAAAGCCATGACGCTTGAATCCAATACTATTAGATGGTCCATGCATCCAACTGGGACTGTTGTGACTTTTTCAAATGACATGGGCCTTCCTAGTATTTTTGACTCTAAGCCTAGCAGGTTGGTTTGTGCTGAAATCCACTTCAGACTTGGAAGTTATTTGTTCCAGTTGATCCTTCTTAAATGCTTGTTTTGTTAATTCTAATAGTTTGAACTTTTTGTTCATCGACATTCAGCTATCCCCCTCCTCGTGAGAAATGTGCAGGCCCTTCATGCACCAACCCTTACAAGTACAGAGATTCCAAATCAAAGCTTCCGCTTTGCAGTCTGGAATGCTACAAGGCAATTCATGAACGGATGCGGGCTGAAGCTAGCTGTTGATTTTGCTCCAAAAAAAGGTCTTGCTCTAGCTATATGATGTCTGAAGGTATTTTAGCACAGCAATGTTAATATTTTCTTAACTATTAGGCTAGCGAAAGAGCGTCATGATGCAGACTGCTCATAGATGGGTGGTGGGTGATTTGCTGTTATCCTTTACTTAGATATCTATAAATGAAAATTTTACCTTCAAATTATGCTACTATGTTGATTGATTCTGCAATGTTGAAGAGGCCGAAGGCTGTTTCTACCTATCAATGGTCCCTGTTTTCAAAGATGTTGAAGCAGCATACAAACTCAAAGCAATTTTGTTTTGTACAGGAAATGTTTTCTTGGTGCTAATAGCTATAGATTGTTTCTATTTTGAGTATTTGTTGGAATTGTCAATATGCAAATCACAATTTTTTGACCTTGTTGACAACATTTGCAAACAAATGCTGAACTGAAATCTCACCGATACTAGTTAACTAGACTGAGTTTACTGTTCCATTTTCATTGAATTGTTTATAAAATTTTGATATATTAGATTATTATAGAAGAATTCGAGTTTCTTTCATGCATAACATTTATACTCTAAAACTTTGACAAACAATCTTATGTTTATTAATAATTTATATCATCTGTCTTCAACTCTACGCAGGTTGCACTAAATCTTCGACCCTACCTTTAATATTTAAAGAGAAAAAAAAAAAAACATTCTGACGGTATTTTTTGATTGAATTTCCAAATCTAAATGGTTTTGTATCGGTCTCTAAACAATTTTTTTTAAATCTTTAATATATATTTTAATTTTTTATAATAAAATAAAAATATTATCGTAGCACATATTCGATCTCTCAACTAATTTTTATTGCCTAGCATAAATTACTGATTTCCTCATCTTGACCAAGGTTTCCCTTTTTTCTCTTTAAGAAAAAAAAAATCATCAATAAAAAAGTGAAAAGGATATTACGAAAAAAAAGAAGTTGACATTAATATTTAGAAAATTGATAGAATGTAATAGAAAATCAATATTAGAAAATAATAATAGCTACGAGTCATAACAATGGGTAAATTATATTATAGATTTATGTCAATATGGATTACACGTGTACCTTAAAAGAGTTAATTGTGTTTTTTTTTTTCAAATTATAATGTTTTGTGATTTTGTTCTTTTGTTGATGTTTGTTTAATAAATATTATTTTATGTTCTCTCAAATAATGTGTGTTTGATTCTTAGTTTTTTCATTTTTTTTATTTTTAGTTTTTTTGAGGGTTATGATTTTGATTTTGCATTTCACTCTTTTATTTTATTTTTTTTGTGTTTAATTTTTTTTGTTTAGTTGTAAATTAGAGGTTCATTATTTTGTATATATAGATTCATTAATTGAAATATACATATTCAGTGTAAGTTCATCATATTTTTTATGCATTGTACCAATAAGTATTGATGAACCTGCTATTGAAGTTTAATGAACTTGTATTGTATAATTAATGAACCTGTAGTTAACAATCGACGAATCTGAAACAATACTTAATGAACATGTACTAAAGAATTAATGAACCTTATGTATTTTAATCTGATTAAGTTGAATATGAAGAGAAAAGTAATGAATCTGCTACTCAAGTTTAATAAATCTATAATTAACAATTAATGAACATGTAGTTAATACTCAATGAATCTCTACTTAATATGAGTTTTAAATAAAAAGTAATAAACTTATCACTCAAGTTTAATAAATCTATAATTGAGATTTAATGAATCTGTAATTAATATCCAATGAATCTTATGTTATGGAGTGGAAATAAGAAAAAGCAAGTACATTTTCTTTAGTATTGTTGCATTGTATAGACCTAATCTATATTGCAATATGAACATATACATGGTATAAGAATTCACAAAATTACATTTTGCTCATATACATGGTATAAGAATTCACAAAATTACATTTTGCGTATGTAAATGAGGAAATTTCACTTATCACATATATTTATATTTTAATTACAAAATTGCTTTTGATTTTTTCTCTTTACATCTTTACCAATGCTATTTTCATTTATACCACTTTTTCTTCCACTATTAATAGCTCTCTTTCAATGCATTCCCTATTTTTGTAAGAACTCATGGGATTTTTTCAGTAAGCGAACCAAACATCACTTTGTCGTAAGTATGTTCACCAAATTGGAATGAAACTTATGTTAATCCACTTATATCAAATGGATAAGATTCATCCTCAGTCAATAGTTCCAAACGTTGAAAGTATATATGATGTTATTACTTTCTTTTCTTCTGCTGCCATTATTGTCGCTTCTGGTTTTTGCATAAATCCAATTTTGAGCCACAATTGTTTTTTTTTTTTCTCATCAAATACGATGAATAGAATTATAGCAAAACCACATAGATAAATTCAGTAATTGTGGTAACATTCAAGTGTCGGTAATATATTTGTTGAAATACCACAAAGAAAGATATTTACTGCAATGTGAAGCATACTTGTAATGTATTAACAGTTTCATCTCAAGGCAAAAAAAAAAAAAATAAAGAGATCTATCACATTCCAGGTATTATAATTATTTTAACAACTTGTAAAGAACGGTGAATTAGTGAATTAATTAATTTTTCTTCTTCTTTGTTCTTTTTTTTTTTTAAATAGCTAAGGTATACCCAAGGAATTCCAAAAATATATATAAGATATTCTCATAGAATTCACAAACCAAAGTATTCTTAGGGAATTCATTCTTGGTATATCTAAAGTATTCCAAAAAATATACTTCTTGGTATATCCAAAGTATTTCCAAAGATATACTGAAGGTATACCTAAGATATTTTCTGGAAATTCCTCCAATAAAATTTCTCGAGAATTCCCAAAGTATTCATAAAGTATGCCCAATATATTTCGAGAGTATTCCAAAAATTTCCCAACATATACTAAAAGTATTCTTAAAGTCTAATCAAGGTATTCTGAAAAATATACCAAATTTTTTGTTTGAGAATTTTGTGATGTTTTTAATTTTAATTGAATTATATTCTTCTTCTTTAGTGATCAATTATTCTTGTTATATTTTTTGTTATTTATTAATAAAAATTGAACTAAAATTATACTAAAAGTATCTCAAAAATATACTATTTAGATATATTTTAGAATAATTTAGAGATTTAAATACTATTATAATTTTAAAAAGTTATTTTATGTAAAATTGAAAAAATCTTTCGCCAACAGTAAAAATGTACGAATGTACCGTTTTTGTAAAATTTCCTATGTAAATCGTATGCAAGCATAACCCGGAGGCCAGAAGTTGGGCCTTAAGCTCCCGAGAAGAAAGTGTGGAAGTGCCGACCCGTGAATAAACGGGTTAAGACTTAAGAGAGATATTCAGCCAGTCACTGTTAAACGAATCAACATCTTTCTTTCTTGCTCCAACACTCTTCTACTACCCTTTCTTCCCCTTATCGCTCCCGGGTTGAGCGCCGTTCCCCCTAAAATTTATAGGATAAGGCGCTTAATTTTTTATTTTTAAAGGACACAACCAATTTCTGGCACTTGCACTAGCTAAGTGAAGCAGCAAACGGCGAGGAATGGCGCATTCAGTAGTCTCCACATCGGCCTCCTCACTCAGATTCAGCTCTTTCAGCTTATCTACAAACCCTAGCGCCACTCTCGATTCCCAGAAGAGCTCTCTCGCTTTTGCGCCTCTTCGTTCTAGGTTTTATTATTATTATTATTATTATTATTATTATTATTATTATTATTATTATTATTATTATTATTATTATTATTATTATTATTAT
>CATIWF010031333.1:0-17925 GCA_949630135.1 Balakata baccata
TTACATAAACCTAACTTAACTTATGTCTTAACTCAAAAATTAACACACAAGAGAGGATAATTACCTTAAGTATGGCCAGATGATGGAGTTTGAGGAAGAAAATTGCAAGAAAAATGAAGAAGAGAGGAAGAAATGGTTGCCAAAAGTAGAAGGGCCAAATCTGCCTCTTTTATCCCCTTTTTGCCGACTCAAAATTCTGTTTTTCCTTTTTTTTTTTTTACTTTTTTTTCTGATATTAAATTTAAATAATTTAAATAAATAATAATAATTAATTAAATTAATTAATTATTATTATTATTATTCTTTTCTCTACATAATTACAAATACTTAGTGCCAAAATATTATGTAGTCAAATTGTCTACTTTAATATAGCTATGCTAAATTTTCCTTTATTTCAAATATAATCATTTATTTAATTTCATTTTCAATATCTTGTGTCCATATTTAAATTATAGCTAGACACGTACGACTTGGTCCTATTGCGATAAACCGACCCATGTCAAGTCTATCTCATGAATACGTCTAGCTAAAATCCCTACGTATGCATGTGTTTCATATGAATGACATATACAAAATGAATATGTCTAAATGTAATGCGTGTCATAATGCATGTGGAAAAGTCAAGGATGTTACAAAAATGCATCACCATGATGTTCATAGCTAGGCACGTAAGAATCACAGTCATGAACACCACACATACCCTCTTTTTCATCACTTTTCACCTAGTTTCTTATCTTAAGACCATTGGTCACTTAAATGACACCTATATAAACATATTTCATAGAATTCCAAGCCCTAATTAAGAAGCGTTACATGCAGGTTTTAGAGCCAGTAGATAGTAGATGCAGCTATTGATAGTGGAGAAGCTAGAGCCCATATAGAGGAGATCCTGTAGGCTTAGATTTGGGTCAAACACATGCATTTGTTTTAGCATTCATAACAATGGCTTGTAATTCATTATATCAATCATAATAAGATCATGTAATACGACTCTTTATAAACTTAACTAGACATGATATTAATGCATAATTAGAGGGCTTGTGATGCCCAAATCAATATATGAATTGAAGTTAAACAGGTAAATAGGATGCTAGTAATATCTAGCACATAATATGTCAAATACATGTTTAATGAGAAATATGTATGAAAAGGAACAAGATGAACTAGATAAAAAAAAACTTTAATTAGGACAAGTTCTAACCATTTAGTTCTATAGCACTCCCTATGTATAGTGGGATACATTTCTACTATCACGGAGGGTGTTACATGCCAACCTCAACCTTATAGGAACCTTAACACTCAATATCAGAACCCATAACCTCCATCTCATAGAAATCATCCCACATATTCCACTTAAAGCCACTTAAAAGCCTTATTTGGAAGAAACCCTTTAGGGTTTTATTTCTGCCACTCAAGACAAGACTGAGAGGATGAATAATAGGGTGGATTCCATTGAAGCTTTATTGAAAACGTTAGAAATACATATTAGGCAAATAGCTAAAGCAGTGCAAGAGAATAGAAAAGGGAAGCTACCAAGTCAACTAGAGCAAGCTAAATCTGTCACTGTGCTTCAAAGTGGTAAAGTATATGATAATAAGGTTGACTTAACTACTAATTCTGGTAATTCTTTTATTTTTGTAACACTCATGAAGTAGGGTCTAGAAGTTAATGTAGTATACAGGGGGTGTTTTTTTAATTAAAACTTAAAAAAGGGAAAGCACAACACTCGTGCATTAAGGCATTGCACGCTTGCGTGCCATGTAGGCTATATGTTTGCACACTATAGCTGCATGAGGCAATGCAAGCTACATGGGCTCACGCAGTTGCATAGGCTGCACATCCATGCAATGGAGCTAGGTGTGTGTGCAGTGTCTTTAATTACGACTATAAATATGATTTTACGCAACTCTTTCTCATTTTCATACGATTCTGACCTTAGCTGCTCTCTCAAAACTCATAATCAATTCTCCCTTCTTCTTCATTCATTCTCTAATCATAAATCCATAAAATCTTAAAAAATAATTAAGATTAAATCAAGGAAAAGAGGATGTATGCTCATAATATCAAGTTTAAACGCAAGATAGTAAAAAAAGGGTGGAGTTTTCACAAGGGTTTCGCTACAAATTGGTAAGAATCACAATTCTCAGTCTTTAAGATTAAAATTGATTAGATTAATTAATTAAACAAGATTAATGGGTACAAAGTCAGATTTCAAGGATTCGCAGCAAAGGGGTTTATAGACAGTAAAGGATTGATTTTAGTGGATTCTATATTTTATCCATGTGTTAGGAGACAATAGATTTGTTGGAGATAACCACCATGATCATGAGGAATAGCTAGAATCATATTAAGGCTCAAATAATCTAGGTTTGTACATTCACCTTTTATTACTCTAATTGTTGTTTTGATAACTGTGGAATTTGATTGTTGGATTTTATTTATGAAATCATGGAATTTGATTATATTGACATGCTAAAAATATTTGATCTAATAGGAAATATGAAATATATGATTGAATAATCTTTGATGGATTTTTAAATGAATCAGTATGCCACTGGTCCCATTCTCTCTAAGATCTCATATGGTCCTATAAATCGAGGACTCAACTTTTCTTTCTTCCTAAATCGAAGAACTTTCTTCCATGGAGACACTTTGAGAAATACTTTGTCCCTAACCTCATACTCAATCTCTTTTTTTCACGTATGCATAAGACTTTTGGCGATTGGATGCCTCATCAAGTCTTTCTTTTATAAGCTTAACTTTCTCTTCAGTTTCTTGAATCAAATCAAGACCCACTAACTTCTGCTAGCTTAACTCTGTCCAACATAAAGGAGTTCAACACTTCATACCATATAAGGCTTCATAAGGCGTCATGAATTCCATTAGCAGAAGATATCTCTCCTAGCTTCCCTCAAATTCAGTAGTACAACCTCTCATCATGTCTTCCAAGATCTAGATGACTCTCTCTAATTGACCATCTGTCTATGGATGGAAAGCTGTACTGAAGTTAAGCGTGGTGCCTAACGCTGTTTGCAAACTCTTCTAACACTGAGATATAAACCGTGGATACCTATCAGATATGATAGACAGTGGGACTTTATAAAGCCTTACTATCTCATGCATATAAATCTCAGCCAACCGACTCAAAGAGTAAGTAAAAAGTGAGTAGACTTGGTAAGTATGTCCACAATCACCCATATTGCATTATATTTCTTTGAAGTAACTGGTAATCAAACTATAAAATACATGGTGATATGTTCTCATTTCCATTCAAGAATGCTTATTTGTTGGAATAGCCCAAAGGGTACTTGGTGTTCAGCCTTGACTTGTTGACATATCAGGAATCGAGACATGTATTCCGTAATGTCTTTCTTTATTCCTAGCCACCAGTATCAAGTTTTCAAATCTTGATACGTCTTGTTACTACCCGGATGCATTGTATACAATGTCTCATATGTCTCTTTTAAGATTTATAGCTTCAAGCTTTCCACTTTCAATACATATAGCCTATCATGATAATGTAGGCTACCCTGTTCATGAATTATATACTCAAGTCTATCCCCCTTTGTGACCAACACTATGACTTTCTGTAAGTCTTCATCTTGGCTTTGAGCATCTCTAATCTTTTGATCTAAGATAGGTCTAATGTGTAACTCTGCTAAGGTTTTTCGGCTCAAGGCATCTGCTACTACATTAGCCTTCTCAGGTTGGTGGTCAATTATGCAGTCATAGTCCTTTATCAACTCTAACCATCTTCTTTGTCTCAAATTCAATTATTTTTATGTGGAAAGATACTTTAGACTCTTATGATCTGTGTATATGTATCATCTTTCCCAATACAAGTAATGACACCAAATCTTAAGAGCAAAGACAATGGCCGCCAATTCCATGTCATGAGTCAGATAGTTGAGTTCGTGTGGTTCCAACTGTTTGGAGGCATAGGCTATTACCTCACCTTCTTGCATGAGCACACATCCTAACCTATTGTGCAATGCATCACTGTTTACCATGAAATTCTTTCCAGGAACGGATTGAATAAGAATGGGTGATGCAGTCAGTATAGCTTTCAAACGGTCAAAGCTAGTTTGACACTTATCATCCCATACAAACTTGACTTCTTTTCTTAGCAACTTGATAGTGCGGCAATAATAGAAAATCTCTTGACAAAATGTCTATAATATCCAGCTAAACCAAAGAAGCTTTAGATTTCAGTCACATTCCTGGGTGGTTTCCAATTCAATATTGCTTCCACTTTACTAGGATCAACTATGATTCCCTCAGAAGATACAATGTGCCCCAAAAAGGTCACTTAATCTAACCAAAATTCACACATAGATAATTTGGCATACAACTTATGCTCCTGTAATGTCTGTAATACAATTCTCAAGTGCATGGCATTCTCATCTTTGTTCTTGGAATAAACAAGAATGTCATCGATGAATACCACAACAAATTGATCAAGGTAGGGTCAAAATGTGCAATTCATTAAATTCATAAATGTTGTTGGAGTATTTGTCAACCCAAAAGACATTACTAGGAACTCATAGTGATAATATGTTATTCTAAAAGTCGTCTTTGGTATGTCCATGCCTCTAATTCTCAATTCATAATACCCCGACGTTAGATCAATCTTGGAGAACACTCCTACACCTTTCAATTGGTCAAACAAATCATTTATGCGAGGCAATGGATACTTATTCTTAATGGTAATTTTATTCAGTTACTAGTAGTCAATACACAATCCCATGGATCCATCTTTCTTTTTCACAAATAAGAAAAGTGCACTCGAAGGTGATACACTAGGCCTTATAAAGCCCCTGTCAAGCAACTCTTGTAATTGCACCTTTAATTCTTTTAATTCAATCGGAGCCATTATTTATGGTGCAATATAAATTGGAGTTGTATTTGGAGGGAGTTCAATAAGAAATTCCACTTCAATACGAATTTGTTCTTGATTTGGGCCTTCCTTTCGAGTATCAAAAACATGAGCCAAAATAGCTACACACCCCTTTCAAGTCATTCTCCTAGCTTCCAACATGGAAATGATTCTCGGAAATTGAGGAAAACCCTTCCTCTTTATCACTACACTCTTTTGGCCCGCAACCTTAAGGATGATTATCTTAGAATGATAGTCCATCAATGCCCCATATCTAGAAAGCCAATCCATACCTAGAATTAGTGGTGTCAAAGTGGGTCATGACATATGTAACACGTAAAATTAGCAGGTTAGTGTTTATCTTATACGGGTTTGTGTCATAAACGGATCAACAAAGCTATTTATGATACGTCTCAAATCGTGTCATGTCACAAGTTGACATGCGAACCCATTACAACCCGTTTAATTTTTTTCATGTCATATCGTGTCAACCCGACCCAACCCGTTGATAACACGTGTAAATTTACTGAAATATCAAGGTTAATAGTGTCATTATACAAAAAATAATACCTAACTATCATTTTCATATCGTGTTATATCGTGTTAAATGACCCAAAAAGACATAATCGTGTCATATCACATAACCCAAAAAGCATAATCGTATCATGTCAAATCATGTCGTATCGTGTCAAATGACCCGAAAAAGTATAATCATGTCGTGTTCATGTCAAATTTTATGAGTCAAATATGACTTGAAAGTTAAACGTGTTATACATGTCGTGTTCGTATGACCCGTTTAATATTCGTGTCGTGTTCATATCAACTCGTTTAATAAATAGGTCATGTTTGTGTTGATTCTAATTGTATCACCTGAGTGGATCGACACGAACACGACCAGCTAACCCATTTTGACACCTTTACCTAGAATGACATGAAAATCTCTAATTGGAACCTCAATCAAATTTGCTGGAAACTTCTTCCCTTGAATAATAATTGGGCACTCCTTATATACTCAATTTACCATGGTGTTATAACCCAAAGAATTAGTTACCTCTATTTCAAATTCTAATCATACTATTTAGTGCTGGAATATTGGTACATATATACGAATGGGTGGAATCAGGATCTATAAGTGCAATCAAATCTGAGTCAAGAATAGAAAATGTACCAATAATAACATTAGCAGCCTCCTGGTCCTCCTTAGCCTTTATGGCATAGGCCCTAACAGGTGCTCTACTAGATACTGGTCTGTTTACAGACTCTTAAACTGTCTTATTTGGTCTACTCATGTTCCCTTGTGTTCTAGCTGGTGTCTGAACTGAGCCTTAAGTCTAGGTTAGGGCAGAACTGTTGCCTTTCAGGCAATCTCTTCAAGGTAGTCCTTAGACCCACATTAGAGGCATGCTCATGTCATCCTCCAACATTCACCCCTATGGCTCCTATTGCAATGTTGGCACTTAGGCGTAGAGGTATTCACATATAGGGCTACATGGGTACTGGCTACCACTAAAGCAGACTGAGAAAACTAGCTCGTATGGTAAGATGACTGACTCTTATTCTAACTTCGACCCTTGCTTTGAGAATACTCCATATTGGTGCAGGCTGTCTTGTTAGAAGTTGTCTGGTTGCTAAGAGATTGGCCCCTAGGGTCCCCTCCTATCTAGGCCCATGCCTCTCTATCAAGCTTCACTTTCTTCTCTAGGTAGAGGCAATCAAGGCAGTAAAGTCCATGTGCCTATGTGAGGCAACTATGAATCGAATGTCCTCATTCAAGTAATCATCAAACCTCCGGTATTAATAGAATTTAGCTCCCATAAGTCCCTCTCTATACTTGTTAAGTCGGGTAAATTTCTTTTTCATACTCTACCATAGTGAGATCCCCTAACTAGAGATTCAAAAACTCTTTCTTCATCTAATCAGTGTAGAAGCTAGGCATATATTTCTTATGGAACTCAGCTAGAAAGAATTCCCAAGTAGGTGGTTTCGGGCTTTGTGGCCTTCTTATGACTGCCTTTCACCAGTCATATGCACGTTCTTATAAAAGAGAGACCGCATATGGCACTTTTTGTTCCTTATACACTGTAGTTGCTCGAATACCCTCTCAACTTTCTCAGGCCAAAACTCTGTTGTAGCCAAAGCATCCTCTTTCTTTCCTAGGAAATCTACAACACTAAACTTCCTTAACTTATCAAACTGCATCTTTGCTTGTGGTGGTGGAGGTGGTGTAGGCACAGCCTGAGTTAGCTTTTCTATAAGATCATTCATCTTTTGCATAAATAGTAAATGTGCTTGAGTGGCCAAGGTAGCAACCTCATGAGGAGCAGAGCAAGCTGCACTATATCCAACATCACTGGCTAGACTCGGTTGAGGTGGAATCTCATAATCGAAAGAATGGTTGTTCTAGGATTCACCCTCAGAATTTGAGTGATCCATCCTCAATTCTATATTACAAAAGACATAGCCCAAGTCAAAGTCATACAGGGTATAGGACAAACACACACACGACACTTCCTAAAGTCTTATCAATCCAGAATCGCCTTAACCAAGCTATGATACCAATAAATGTAACACCCTTACATATAGCTAGCGTTTATTCCCAACTCAAATGAGGATATGTTACCAAACATCTATATGCAATGCGAATAATTTAAAACTTTTCAAATCAATATGTGCATCATGGCCAAAGGCAACAATCGGTATTTCTTCTTATAGGTATAACGATTGCATCATGAACTGAGTGGAAAACTCAATAGGCGTAGAAGCCTAGGAATCATCATCATCAGGAGGAAGGAACTATGTTTCTACAGTACCGTCCTTGTGTTTGATAAACACTGGCTTAGTGGAACTTACTGGTTAAACAAATTTTTAAACATGTTTAAGATTTCATCCAAAATATATACACATTCAAAAATATGAGAGTTTACAAAATGAGGTTACAAGAGTGTTTAGCCCTTAAAAGAGCCATAAAATACAAAAGTTCAATGTTCAAATACAATTTGACATATACAAAATATGAGAAGACTTTACAAAAGATCACTGTGTGACTTGTACCCTGTAGTACTGTGTACACTTTGATTCTTGGGCTCTTTGTCTTCTGCAGCTCTTTTGGCTAAAGCTCTCCACCTACATGAGAGACAACAAGCACTCTCACGCTAAGCAAACGTTTAATGGTATACAAAGATAATATAATAGTAATTACATGATATTCACATATCCGTTCTTAAAGCAACATGTTCATAGCAATCATAATCTCATTGTCAATCATTTACAACATCATAATATATACACAAAGATCATGTCATAACATAATTCTTTGATTATATACCGACCTCTCAAGGTATTAGAACATGAAATTCTCGGCATCTACATAATTCATGAACCATCTGGGTATTATTTTAGATCCTTTAAGTATAAGCCCTCCAGGTATTTAGCTTTAAGAATAATAGAGAGCTATAATACCATTCAACCCTAAGTGGTATATCATTCAATCCATATCTAGTTTACATGTTTATCAAAATTACACAAACATATCATACATCAATTATCATTAAATTCATTAGTTCATATCATTAAATTACAATTCATGCATGTAAATCACAATCATGCCAAAAATGCTAGAGTGTCAATGTATACAAACCTCAATTCTCCACCTTTTTCTTTACCAAAAAGCGAGCCCCTCCACCTCCTAGGTGGTTGTCTCAAGGGTCTTGAGGAGCCCCTAATATAAATATTACTCATCAAAATCTTTCTTTACATAAAAACCATAAATTAAAGCTATAACCCTAGGTTCCATGGTTCCAACCCAATATATGTTTACAAAACTAGATCATGGGTTTAAGATCACTCTTTGTACGTAGATTACCCCCTTATCAAACAAAAGATATAATTCTATATACCCTATTTGGCCATAAATCCCTATATTTTTGTCAAGTTTTGGATTTAATACAAGATGGAGAGGAAACAAACCAAAATCAAAGGATTTAGGTGATTCAAGGAAGTAAAGAGCTTACCCAAGTCCCCTTGGTTACACCCAAGGCCAGATTTGTTGATACATCTCAAGTGGGGGCTGATAGAAATGATTTTATAACCGAAATGAGAGAGAATTTGGGTCTTTATATGCTGACATCGAGCACGAGTCGTGCAAACCAACACGGGTCGTGCGCCGTGCCCTAAGATACCATCACGACATGGGTCGAGCACAATGCTCATCTTGCATGGGTCATGTAGATCAGCACGTGTCGTGCACAACACTTACCCATCTTCAGTTGCACAAGTCATGCACATGACTTACCCATCTTACCTTGCAAGAGTTGTGCATATCAACACAGGTCGTGCACAGCAATGACTTCAACTCTCTCTTATTTTTCATGCCACTAACCTTTTTAACACCCCAAATGATCATGATAACTTCTAGACTCGTTTTATGGGCATAACAACTTCAGCCAATGGCAAGGGGTAATATGCTTCTAGCAAAGAGTGGTGCATCTTGTTCTTCAAGGTTTAGATCCCGTAGGTGTATTGGTTCCCAACACTTTGACTTAGGTTAACCAGCTTCTCATCCTGAGTCTTCAAAACAACTTGTTCACTAGACCCATTCTCTATTTCTCTAAGCTCCTCAATCTTAAATCCCTCTTTCTTAATCATAGCTCATTCATAGGTTCTTTCCTTATAATCACTAGTCGCTACTACTATCATTTTGCCACCTCAGCTTCTCATTTTCTATTTGCTAGCTAACGGCAATGATAAGGGAAGGCATGGACAAATGGAAAAAAACTAAAGTAAGAATAGTAAAGCACAAAAACATGGAAGGGTGTGAGGAAAAAAAAACACCTAGGTATTTGAAGAAAATTTCTTAAAAATGGGGGACCCAGTGTCATTTTCCAAAAAAAAAAAAAAAGGAAAAATTCATTCTTTTCCCAATGCGCTGAATATTTGAATTGAAACCAATTCAATTCATAATCCAACTCGACCCGTCATCTTCCATTATTACTGGATTGGGTTAATTTACAAGAAATTATTCAATATATCTATTTGATGTTGGGTTGTGTTGAATTAGAGTAAATATGGATCAACTCAGCCCATGAACACCCTGAATGCAAGGGGATAACTACCCCATATTATGTATCCTATGGATCTCTAGGCTTATTAATGAACAAAAAAATATATTTTTAAATTTCTAATTTGTATGTATGTGTGTATTTGAGCAGCTATACTAATGTCTCATTCAAATTAATCCACAACCATATTTAAAATATTTGAAATATAATATATATATATATATGTATTTATTACTTTAATAACAATAAAATTGATTAATTCATTTAAATTTTAAAATTTACATCGCAATATACATTTCTCAATTAAAATTATATTTTTATAAAAATTAAAATATGTATTTATTTAAAAAATGTATATAAATATTTCATCCCAATAAATAATAGTAATAAAAATACAAATAATTAAATTCTTAACTTTATCAATTATACACATTATTAACTTTGTAATTATAACATTGTGAAAAAGGCAATGTATGAATCAAGGTAGCTTGCAAAACATATTCCCCTTGTGCCAATTTTTAAGTCCTTGATACATTCATTTCACTATTTTTCCAAATTTTCAGCAATCTCTATTGGTCCAATTGACCAAACCATGATTGGTTCAAATATGGTTCAATTAGCCGATTGTGGTAATTAAATAAACTTTAGATCTAACTCATTCTAAAAACCAGTTCAAGGGGGAAGGGATGTCAAGCCATGATAAGGAGCATTTAGATTTTACAATTACTCGATGTATGATTTCTTAACATACCTCATGTCAAGAGCCAAACATATACAAAAAATCTAAAGTGTGAAGTTTGTAGGAATGGACATTTGCAGCTGGCCCAACATTATAAGATGTCTCTAATACCATATTTAATAAATGTTGGATAAATGGATCTAAAGCCTAACTCATTCCAAAAGCTAACTCAATGGTGGATGGATGTCCACACCCTTATAAGAAGGATTTAAATCTTTTAATTGGCCAAAGTAGGATATCTTAACACACCCTATCACACCAGAGCCGAACATATGTGAGAAATCTATAGCATGAATTTTGCAAGAGTGAACATCTATGGGTGGCCCAACATCACAATAATTTTGACTCTGATAACATGTTGAATAAATAGGTCTTAGGCCTAATTCATCTCAAAAGGGAGGAGGGATATCCAAACCAATATAAAGAACATTTAGATCTTATAATTAAATGATGTGTAAATCTCAACAAGTTAGCCGATTTTAGTATCGGATAAAATCTTTTTCAGTTTTGAGGTGTTACCAGCCCAATTTCTTAGCTAGTTTTTCGATTTATTGGCCAAACCAGTTAGTTCTTACCGATTTTGATAATAATGATTCATACTCAAGAACTATCGAAAAGATGATAACTATTTTATGTGTTGTCTCATTTGTCGATTATATTTAATGAAGGAATGTCTTTGAAACTCTTTATGTAATTAATCCCCTTTTTCTCCTCATCTATCCCTTCTTTTAATTTTATATCTTTAGACTGTTACTTTATTTTTGTTATAAGATTTTAAGCAGTAAATATGTAGATTAATTAGGAATGGCTTGATTATAGAAATTAGTATAGAATTACTTTTTTTTTTTCATCTCTACAATTTTGAGTATACATATGTATCATTCTTCACATGTAAATATATAACAATTTCTCTTTATTCTATTTCTTCATATGGTATCAGAGTTTGTTTAAATTTTTCCAATAATAGAAAGTTGGTTTTAGTCATGTTAGGATTCTACCCTAAAGTGAAGACTAGTTGGAGTTTTTGGGTCACCATTACCGAGTGACATTTGAGTCTCGCTACTCATGACATCTAAAGCAACACATGTCAATAGGCCTTATTACAAAATTTGGTTGTTTGGGTCTCAGCAAATGTGTCTCATGCACCGTCAAAAGTTTCTGCCTCTTTCTCACATGTCAGCACATGTAGGCGCGTGTGATGTCCGTTTTGGCTCCGCTCAAGTCACTCCAAGTCACCTCCTCTTTCTTGACATTATATGTATTGCATGTGGTGTTCAAGAAAGATTTTCTCTTTCTCTTAGTTTGCCATTATTCTTGGGGTAACTGTTTCAGAATTCATAGTTTTGGTGTTACTATTTTGGTTTTTTTCAATAGTTGTTGGATTTTTGCTATTTACGATCATTTTTCATTGATTCTTTGGGTTATTTGTGGCTATTTTGGGTTGTTGCTATTATAGCTATTGTTTGCTATTATTATTATTATTATGAACCTGAGCATACTAAACTTAGATGTCGAAAACTTCAAAAGAAAAATCAAAAGTCACAATATGCAAATGCAATTGTAAATGCAATCCCAGACTCTAGGTGTGATTAGACAGTTACAATTTCAGCTGCTAAGTATGCCAAATTAATCTAATCTCAAAAAGCACTTAAGAATCCATCTTAATTTATCCCTGCCATTGTAGAGTCAGGTAAACCAATCATATGTCTCTTTTCATCTTCCATTCAATGGGTTATCGATTTAGGTGTCACAGATCATATGATAGGAAATCCTAGTACCTTTTCTACTTTTCAACCACATACCTCTACAATTACATCGGCTGACGATTCTGCTTTTGCTGTTCTTAGTTCTAGCACTTGTAACCTTACTTCAACTATTAACTTATCATTTGGCTTATGTCTACCACAATTCTCCTTTAACTTATTGTCTATCAGCAAGATTAATAAGTCTCTTAATTGTTCTGTCACATTTTTCCCTAACTTTTATCTTTTTGTGGATCTTATGAAAAAACATATTATCGGTAAAGGACGAGAATTAGGATGTCTTTATATTTTGGATGTTCAAATACTTAGGCATGCTGCCTGTTCTAGTGTCTTATCTCCTCTTGAAGCACATTATCGATTGGTTCATCCTTCCTTACCTTTATTAAAGAAATTGTGTACTCAGTTTGATTATGTGTCATCTTTAATTTGTGAAACATGTCAGTTTGCTAATCATTATCTTGTGTCATTGATTCCTCATGTTAACAAAAGGGTTAGTAACAAATTTGAGTTAGTTTACTCTAATGTTTGGGGCCCATCTCCTATTTTATCCAAAACTGGGTTTAGATACTTAGTTACTTTTGTTGATGACTTTTCTAGTATGACTTAGATGTATTTAATGAAAAGTCATTTTGGATTTTTTCACACTTTCTTGCCTTTTGGATTGAGGTTAAAGCACATTCTAACACTTTTATCAAAATATTATGAAGTGATAATGAAAAAGAGTATTTCTATGATCCTTCCTTGACATTTATGAGCAATAATAATATACTACATGAATCATCTTGTGTTGAAACTCTTTTGCAAAATGGGTTTGCAAAAAGGAAGAATAGAAACCTTCTTGAAATAGCTAGAGCTCTTATCTTTCAAACAAATGTTCCTAAACAGTTCTGCATAAATGATGTGTTAACTACATATTTCATGATTAAGTGTATGCCTTCTTCCATTCTTCATGGTTAGACCCCTTATGATACTCTCTTTCCTTCAAAGATTATGTTTCCTATTGAACCTTGCATCTTTAGCAGTACTTATTTTGTTCGAGATGTTCATCCTCATATCATTTTAGATCCAAAGTCATGGAAATGTATTTTTCTAGGTTACTCATACAAAAAGGGTAGAGATGCTATTGTCCTAGTCTTGACAAGTATTTGGTGTCTATTGATATTACATTTCATGAACATGTACTGTAATGTTCGCTCATTAGGGTTTAATTAGAATAAATAAATAAATAATAAGTGGTTCAATGAGAAATTAAATAAATAGAATTGATTGATGTAGTTAATTTAGTTAAAATAGAACTAAATGATTAGATTGTTTAATTTAGTTAATTAGTAAAATAATAATATTAATATTAAAAAGAAAAAAATGGAACAAAAAAAAATTTGTGGTTGGGAACAATTGGGAATTGGGATATGTTTGGGCAAACTGCTCACTTTTCTTCATTTTTCTTTTTCTTCCTCTTCTCCATATTTCTTCCATTTTCTTTCAAAATCCAACCACAAATCAAGCCTTTTGGATCAGTGGTAAGTTAATTGGTCTTTCTTGAGTTGATTAAAGATGGATTAAGGGTTGATTGTTGGTGTTGCTTGTAAACATATTTCTTCTCATAATTATATTTCTATGGCAAAGATTGGAATTTTATTTTCATGCTCTTAGAGGCCGAATTTTAAGAAGTTCTAACGTAAAAATTGTAGATTTATTCCTTATTTATATGCCTTTGAAATAGTTTTGAATGTCTTGGTGTCTATAAAGAGATATCCTCAAATAAGTGTTACTGGTTCCCGATAATGCACCAACAAATTTCTGTACAGATTTCATTTATTTTCACCCTGTTGGAGGTATATTCAGTAGAAGTTTGAAACATAAAGGTTGTATATTTACATGTCCTTTATCTATATACCAAATTTTGTGCTTATATGATTGGTGTAGGTTGAGTAATTATGAAGAGATTGATGACTATTCATTTGATCATAGCTATTTTATGCGTATGAGTATTGCACCAGCTTATTTATCCTTATTTTTTAGGTTCTTGTGGTCTGAATTAACCAAGGTGTAAAACATAATAATTTGCTAAACTTCTATGAAAACCTTACCTTAATATGTTGAGTATTTTATGAGTTGTGATGACAATAATGAGGACTGGTCGGATTGTTACCCTATGTTGGCCTGGTTAGATATTCTCTAGTGTTTGAGGACCTTAGAAGCAATATCTAATAAAATTATAAACATGAAAAATGTTCCAAATTAACCTCTATAAGTGCCTATAATTTTTCACAATAATATAACCTACACATTATAAGAAATGGAATTTTAAAAAAGTTTTATAACTGTCTAATAATGGAAGATAAGATAACATTTGAGATTGTACTACAAATTTTATAATAGTTCAAAAATTCTGAAATTTTAATATGTTATAGTATTATGTGTTGGCTTTAATTTGAATTAAGAATTACATAAGTTTCATAATTATAAAAAACGTTATATGTTAAACAGTCATAGGAGGTCACACTACCACTTATGAGAAACTATAAATAATTGTTTAAAATAAATAAAGAATAAATATTCTATCAATGTATTAATCAAATGTACTTTCAAATTAGCTTCGCAATCAATTAGAGACCCACAAGAGCCATAAGTCCCATAAATTTATAGTTGATCAAACTTTATTAAGGTTTGTACATAACCACATGAGGATTTAATTGAATATTTGATTTTTATGATTGCATTAGTTAAATGAACCTGTATGTTTTGATCAGTGAATCTATATGCTTTGATCAATGAACCTGTAAGTTGATGATGAATTTGCACTGTATGGAATGTATTTATGGGTGATTGTGAATGTTGTAGGTTGGGTCCACCTGGGTGAACCATAGGGTGTTTATGTTGTGATTTTCTTATGAGCTATAATTTATGTATATTGAATTATGCTATAATATGACATTTGTGACCATAAATTATTAAATTTAATTGGATTGCTAATGTGATGAAGTTAATTATTTTACTATGGTGAATTGTGAATAGGATAAGGCCTAATTACTCTAACTAAGACTAGAGCTAGGATAGATGGCAAGCCATTGAAGGAGTTTGGTACCACTTAGGCCTGAAGTTGGCCATTTTAGGGATGAGACCCATGTATTTAAGAGTATGTCCGGAGTGGCATCCTCATAAACATTAAGATGATATTTTCTCAAGCAGAGTTCTTGAGTGGCTCGGAGCAGCTTTAGTGTCCGTATACAATTTAGTCCGATTTATAGTATAAGGGCAAAACAATCATAACATTCCAACTTGATAAGTATGAGGTAAGACATGATGGAATAATTTATATGAGTTGATACATGTTTGTTGGATGTGGAGATACATGTGCTCGTTCAAACATATTTATCTATAAATGTATATATTATTCATGCATACATGAAGATTAAATTTATATGTTGTTATGTACACTAAGCATTCTATGCTTAGCGTGTAAATGTTGATTTCCCATGCAGATTGAAGATAGTGGATCGTTTGCTAACCAATAGAGGAAGTCTAAGGAGAAAAGTTCAAGACAAACTCATTGGGGTTGGTGATACAACTATTTCTTTTTGTTATTTTTCGTTGGGTGGGAATATAAATTTATATGTATTACTTTAATGTAAAGATTGTAAATTTTAAGATGAACTTATATGTAACTCTAGCTAGGTTAAGGCCTTCATTTTGTGACCTAAAAAAAAAATTATTATTTTTATGCGCATGTCTTCAAAATTCACTCTATATTTTGAAAAGTCCTGGCCATAGTGTAAACTTGTTTTTTTTCTATTTAAAAAAATGAGCATGTTTTACGTTTCAGTCATTATAGTACATTTCTATATAGTTGAGGAATATTCTTTAATTATATGCTAGGGTATTATATTTTTTGTATCAAAGCTTAGGTTTAGACGATTCTAGACCTAGGTAGGGATGGGTGGTATGACAAAATATCGGACTGTCCTATATGACTTTAATGTGGGCTATTCCATATCGGTATGTAGGTACAAGAGAGATATGGCCAGCAATGACTATGAGGTGGATGGTAGTAACAGTTCTCTGAAGCATGATGAGAGAGATCAACCTAGACAAGCTAGTGTTCAAGGGTCAGCTATTGCCCTATCTTCACAACCACCGTTAGGAAGCCAGGATGGCAAGTTCCCTGACCCGGTGACCCAGCAGATCTTAGCTTTGCTACAGAGGATAACACAGACAATGCCATAGGCATAACTACCTCCTCTACCACCACCTCCACAACAACCAAAAGTGCAGCTGGACAAAGTTAGGAAGTATAGAGCTATAAACTTTCTAGGCAGAAGTGATAACGATCCAGCTATTATTGAGTTTTGGCTAGAGCATGCAAAGAGAGTATTTGATGATCTCCACTGCCCATATGACCTTAAGGCAAAGTATACAGTCTCATTACTTCAGGAGGATACATGTGCTTGGTGGAAGTCAGTTGTGATGAAACTATCTGCACCACAACCATTTACTTAGGAGTTCTTTGTGACAAAGTTTAAAGACAAGTATGTGCCATGGATTTATAGGGATAAGAACAAATGTGAGTTTTTCAATCTAAGACAGAGGGGCATGACAGTGGTTGAGTATGTTCGGTTTTGATCATGTATCACATACATATAATGCAGCGGAAAATAAAAATTTTCAAAACCCGAATCAAAAGATTTTACATGTGCCAATTAAAACTAATTTAACCAAAGAAAATTCAGAATTTATACCTTATAATTTATTGATTTTTCTTCAACATCTCACCTTGTTAGGTTGTAGCAAACCATAACAATCCAATCTTGGATTGTCTCTAACAATATCCATGCGAAGATGAGAGGATGAAACTACTAGGGAGATGGCTTGAACATACCTCAAAATGCTAGCAATGGTGTATGTTCATATGAGAAGAAAATTAAACTCTTTAATGTTCTTATTGTCTCCAAAAATTTTTCTTCTCCAAAAAATTTTTCCTTGTCTATTTTCTATCTTTTGGGGTCTTTTAGATCCAAAAGAAAATCAGAAAAATAGATCAAAATTGAGAGGAGGAAAAAATGAAGAGGCATGAATAGTGCCATGGCCAATTTTGGCCATTTATAGTGTCATTCTAGCGCGCAGCAGCCCGCCTGGCAAGCCAACAAGAGGCCGTGGGTATACTCTCCTTCTATCAGGAGAGGTGAATCCTCTATTGGCTACCCAATTACCTTCGAATAGCTCAAGCTGCACCTAATCACCACCCTATAAGCGACCTCTATGAAGCAACAAGGAATGGAGTCAAAGCACAGAATCAATATCCAAGATATCCTTGAGTACCTCAAGTCTGAGGATACATGCACTATTGCTATGATGAGACTATCATTGACATTTGAATAGATAATCCATATGATTGTCTCATAGTAGGTCATCCAATGTACTTGACTACTCTTAGCAAGCATCCACATGTTAACGTTGAACATCTCATGCTCACAGCTTATGAGATCTACT
>CATIWF010031335.1:0-50180 GCA_949630135.1 Balakata baccata
ACACGGCTGACAACTTTGTGAACTTAGTGCAATCGGGTTGCAAAGGTCTCTCGGTATCATAACACAATCTTTCAAGGTCTTTTGGCCTTTTAGCAAAATGCTCTATATCATGTATCATCTTGTCTACCCGACCATTCCCCAAATCTTTCCCTTCATCATCAAGGTAATTTTCTCCCTAACTTTTGCCTTCCGTGTGGATCCACACTCCCATGCTTTAAATCCACACGCCCGTGTAGATTTGTTTTCCATCATCAAAAGATAACACTAAATTACATATTTTCCAAATAATAAACACAAATCAAAGGCATGAAAATACAAAATCTAACCTAGAAAACACTACAAAATATGAATTGATCAAGTTCCACAGCGATTTATCTAATACCAGAGCAAACTACTTAACCTCTAGTTGATTTAAAGAGATTTCATAAACTAATAATCATCGTACATCAATGTACTCGTTACATCAGTCAGAAATGACTAACCAATGCTTATATTTTTCTCCATTAAGAATTAAAACTAAATATAAACAAGGGCCACATACAGAGCATCTTTACAGCTATTTTTCAAAAAAATTTGTAAGCCGAAAAGCATAAGGAGGCCCAGACAGAGTACTAAGATGGTAAAACAGGGGTAATTGGCGAGAGGGATGGCACAATTCATGTCATGATCCCGCGAAATTCTTTTTCTACCAGTCAGTCATTAGCTTCCATAAAGAATTGGCTAGTAGCAACTATAACTATTTTACAGGCCAACGCAAAACTTAGTTGAGTTTCAGTTAGCATTTTTCTTGAACATCCTGTTCTCACCAATTGAGCAAGACACTAGCATTTCGTTGCTGTAATACAAAATGGCAATCACACTACATTGACTGGCTGCTTTAGCAGTTCTCTGTCTTTATTTCTTTAACTGCAGCTTTAGATGAATTTTTCTCTTCAAACTTCTTGTTACGACAGTTCTTAGATATATGCCCTTTCTTCCCACAAAAGTGGCAGATCAAGGTCTTGTTATATGTATCTGTTTCTCTTCTTTTCCAATGCAATCCCTGATTCTTCATATCTGTAATTGTTTGTCCTGGACTTTTGGCATAATTAAAGCATGCAGAATTGGGAGGCTCCACTGGATTGTCTTGGTTGCGATACTCTTCCTCTATCCTTATTCGATCCATCAACATCCAGAAAGGTAAATGCTTCTCGCACATTAACTTGAAGCAGAAGTCCTTCCATGAAGGGGGAAGCTTGGAAACAATAGCACTAACATGAAATTTTTCGTCAACAAAAATTCCAGCAGCAACAATAGAATCTGCAATGTTGTTAAGTTCTTGAACCTGCTCAAGAATTGGTTTTTCATCTATTATCTGGAATTCAATATAACTTTTCACTTGAGACCTTTTCTTCCCAAACTCCTCATGCAGATAAAGTAGTTTGAGTTCTTCCCATAGTTCTTTAGCGCTCTTTGATCTTTTATAGCGTTTATAAAGAGCATCAGATAAAGAAGCCAATATGTTGTGGCGGCACATATAGTCATCACTTAACCATTTTTTTTCAGCAGCTTTGGCTTCAGCAATTTCTTGAGCACTTGCTTCTGGTCTTATTGTAACATTGGGGCATGGATCAGAAAGGACATGTGCAATCTTCAATTGCTTTAAAAATAATTCCATCAGTGGTGCCCAGTAATTATAATTCTTCCCATTGAAACGGTCGACCTCAACAGGAACAAGTTCATGAAAAGTAGAATCAGTTGCTGAATCACAGATTTGGTCATTGTGTTCATGAGAAGTAGAAGCAGTTACTTGTTTAGAGATCTCTCCACTAAGTTCATGAGGCATAGAAGCATTTACCAATTTTGAGGGTTGTCCATTAAGTTCATGAGAAGAGGCAGTCACCAAATTTGCGATTTGCCCATTGCTATCCGGAGGAGTAGAAGAAGTTACCAAATTAGAGATTTGTTCATTTTGTTCAGATGGAAGGTTGGATCTGCAATATAGTAAATAAGTTGTCTAAGTTAATTCAGCAATATATTCTCTATTCAAAATGTATTTGAGGAATGCTGCAAAAATATGACTGGGTACAAGAAAATAAAAAAATAAAACAAGAAGCAAAGAACTTATCTTGAGCAATCATTTATAGTTAAAAATCAACCTAAAAATTAAAATCCAAAAGAACAATTTTGCAGTTGCCTTCTTTTCATCAACAGTGTCTATACTCCATGCTGACCTTTCATATGGGCTTCAAGGATGCTAACTGATTTGAAATATTATGACAATTTTCTCACCTTAACTTTGATTGCATCTTCACAACGGCTTCCTCTATTAAAGGGACATTCTTCCTGAAAGCTGACCATTGTTCAGCTGGCAAGTTAATTACTGAAAACATAACAGCAGAACAAAAGATTACCAAAACACCCAAGATGAAAATATTAACCACTAACCAGTGAAATCCATCAACTCAAACTAACATCTATAAGAAAACCAAGAAGAATCATATTTCAAGAACCAAGCCAGCATGGCATAGGAAAAGTAGACATGCAGGGCAACGACCTAATATATCCCTTGCCTTTTTCCTAATTGGAAAATTTCTGAATAAGAAAACAAAATTTGCAAAGCCTAAGCAATTTGGAATATGATAATGTCCTAAAGCAAGGTACTAGCACAAAATGCTAATCAGTGTTCAATTGATGAGAAAGATCTAGATCATCTGTTATTGATGACCAGAATCACGCTGAAAATGCATTCATTACAACGGAACTATGCACTCCATTACAGAATCCTAGGAAACAGATTTCTGAGAGCTAAAATAACAAGCAAAAGATAACTGGTGTATGTCACCTTTATTAGTTGGAAGCTGCCTTCCGTATCTATGATAAAATTCCCTGATTGATACGAAAGATTTCCCTTGATAATCTTGAATCACCACGTTCCTTCTATTTGAAAGCTAAATAAAAATGAACATATACCATAAATTAATAACTAAAAAAAAAAAAAACAGAAAGAACTCGAGTTCCTTGTTTACTACTAGCATGTAGAACATCTTCTGACATCACATCAGAAAATATAACTAATTGCGCTTCTCATTTTAATAACCACATTTTTAGAAATCAAATATAGACCCTGAGACAGAAAACTTAACAAATCTTTACACATAGCACCGAAGTTCGCACTTCTTGCTATGTTTTTCACGAAAGTGAAAACTATCAACTCCGAGGGAAATGTATGAAAAATTGAAATCAAACCAAATGATAGCATTGCCAAATTGAACTTTTTCACAAAATTATAAGAAAAACTTCTAAAATTTCATATTCAATTTCACTTTGGCAAAGTAATTTCCAACCAATAAAACAAAAAACCGACTCATTTAGTCTCCTCATATCTAGTATGGCTACTATAGCTGGTAAATTGAGTAATCTAATTGTAAAGAACAAAAAGCATAAACTTTCTTAGTACCCTTCAGCAAGCAACCAAGTTTAGGGATTCTTACTCTGCAAATAACGCGATTTCCATCGCTATCAAACTCTTTAGGCATTGCTTCTTCTTCCACCATTTCTTTATTCGCCCCTTGAGAATTGGCATCGGCCCCTTTACATTCCTCGCCACCCACTTCTAGGGTAGAGAGCAAAAAGCACTCAATGACGCCTCTGATAAATTTCTTGCATTGAATATTGGTGAGGTCGATACCGAGTCGCTTCGATGCAACAACTCGGACCTCGAACTCGGTCATCTTCTCCATGTCTGCATTCTTTAGTATTTCGAGCACTGTTCGCTCGATTTTACATTGAATTTCTGATTCCATAATCTGCTTAGCTTTTATTCTGGCAGTATATTAGGGATTGAATTCCGCTTCTGCAGAAACATCACACTATTATGCAAATAATAATATTTAAAAAAAAAGAGAAGGAAATTTAGAAAAACATAAAAGAAAATCAAACAAAAAGGCTCCAACGAGATTTGAACTGGGGTTATCGGATTCAGAGTACAGTGTCCTGACCACTAGACCATGTAACCACAATGCTTCAGTTTTCCAAACTAGAAATAAAACTATATTCGACAAAACACATACAAATTGCATGACTGACCAAAAAATGTATATTGAATTGTTAAAATTCTGGTGAACTGTAATGACTTTCACAAGATCTGGATGATCTCTAGCAAAAAATGTAAAGATATGAAATTAACAATTAGGGTGTAAAGATTGTGGAGAATGTAAATCAATTTTGTATGAACAATATAAAACTTTAAAAGAAAATATGGGCTTTCTTTAGATGACTTCGCCAGGTGACATTTATAACCTTAAGAAATTTATCTTCCTGAGCTGAATGAATCAAAGGCTACATTACAAATGGATTTCATCGCCTTGGTTTCTCTTATTCTCTGTGCAGCTCTTGTTGCCAATCTCTTTCAATTGCCGAAGCGGAAATCCAACAAGCTTCTTCCTCCAGGCCCGCCAGGATGGCCTATATTAGGCAACCTTCTTCAATTGGGCCAGCTGCCTCATAGGGACTTGGCCTCCTTATGTGACAAATATGGGCCGCTGGTCTACCTCCGTCTCGGCACCGTCGACGCCATTACCACCAATGATCCTGATATCATACGCGAAATACTCATCCGCCAAGATGAGGTTTTCGCGTCCAGGCCACGGACTCTCGCTGCCGTGCATTTAGCATATGGATGTGGAGATGTCGCCTTGGCCCCACTTGGCCCAAATTGGAAGAGAATGAGGAGAATTTGCATGGAGCACTTGTTAACAACAAAGAGGCTTGAGTCTTTCACCAAGCATCGGGCCGAGGAAGCCCAACATCTGGTTCGAGATGTTTGGGCTCAAGCCCATAATGGGAAGCCTGTGAACTTGAGGGAAGTATTGGGTGCATTTTCTATGAATAATGTGACTAGAATGTTGTTGGGAAAGCAATACTTTGGTGCAGAATCAGCAGGACCTCAAGAGGCCATGGAGTTTATGCATGTGACACATGAGTTATTTAGGCTTTTGGGTTTGATCTATTTGGGTGACTATTTGCCCTTTTGGAGGTGGGTTGATCCTTATGGATGTGAGAAGAAAATGAGAGATGTGGAGAAGAGAGTGGATAATTTTCATTCTAAGATTATTGAAGAACACAAAAAGGCAAGAAAGTTGAAAGGAAATCATGAAGTTGCAGAAGGAGAAATGGATTTTGTTGATGTCTTATTATCATTGCCGGGCATGGATGGAAAAGAGAAAATGGATGATGTAGAGATCAAAGCTCTCATTCAGGTGATATATGCCATTCAATGGTTACTTAAATCGGACAAATTTTTTTATTACATGCAAATTGGTACTAAATTCTTTAATTATTATAAATTAATATAAAAAGTTTTGAAAAAATTACAATGTAAAATAGAAGTTCAATTTTATGTTAATTAGTACTAAATCTTTTAATTGTTAAAAATTAATATAAAAAATTTTAAAAAAATTACAACATAAAATAGAAATTCAATTTTATGTCAATAAAAATGACATAACAGTCGATCGGATATGTTTGTTACAAGAAATTAAATTTTCTATTGATATGTCATTTTTTTTACTAAAATTTGAATTTAGATATTATTACAAAATTTTTAAGAGTTTAATACTAATTTATAATAATTAAAAAGTTTAGTATACTAATAGAAATTGATGGTATTTATGTTATTAGCCGTGTCAATTTTTTTAAATCTTTGATAATGTTTTGCAACTTAAAAAGGATATGATAGCTGCGGCAACAGACACTTCAGCAGTGACCAACGAATGGGCGATGGCAGAGGTGATCAAGCATCCACGTGTCCTCCAAGAAATACAAAGGGAACTAGATCATGTCGTGGGTTGCAATAGGATGGTTGCAGAATCTGACTTACCTCACTTAAACTATCTACGTTGCGTAGTACGTGAAACATTCCGCATGCATCCAGCCGGACCCTTCTTAATACCACACGAATCTCTACGCGCCACCACCATCAACGGCTATCACATTCCGGCAAATACCCGCATCTTCATAAATACTCATGGATTGGGCCGCAACTCCAAGGTATGGGATGATGTTGAGGAGTTTCGACCGGAAAGGCATCGGCCTGCTGATGGAAGTCGAGTGGAAATAAGTCATGGAGCCGACTTCAAGATATTGCCGTTTAGTGCGGGCAAGAGAAAGTGCCCCGGTGCGCCACTCGGTGTGACCTTGGTCCTAATGGCTTTAGCTCGGCTCTTTCATGCCTTTGATTGGGCTCCGCCCAAAGGGTTAAGCCATGAAGATATTGATACTGCTGAGGTTTATGGCATGACTATGCCTAAAGCCAGGCCCTTGTTTGCATTGCCTAGGCCCCGTTTGGTTGATCATTTGTATCAATAACTCTTTATATATATATATATATATATTTTATACTTTTCTATTTAGTAGATTAAAATAACTCCAAAGAAAATTCAGATCTATGTATAATAGTCGGCGTATAAGTAATCAAAATATTACTTATTTTGTCTAATTTTATGTCACTTTTTGTTCATTTGAAGTAAAATATTAATCTACAGCAAAATACTAATATTTTTCGATTAACCATATAAATTGATACAGTACAAATAACTTGATGTACGTACCATTTTTTACTTCTAATATTCTCTTTTGGATAAAAAAAAAGACAAAAATCTTTTCTGCTGAAGTCATAGTTGCACTTACCTACACGGCAGTGACAGTAGTCAGCAACAAGCGATCGCCTAAGGCAGATGGTGATAGCATGGAACCCTTAAAAAACTTATGAAACGGCTTTGATATTTGATACTTTGTTCACTTGAAGTGGTTTTACTTTCCAACGTCAATCGCAGATTCATCCATCTACAATCTATTCCTTGAAGGCACTAAAACATTTTACATAGTCACTGTTTAGTTGTTTTCGTCATCATTGGCTTCGTGACTACCGCATGTTTGGTAAAATGCCTGAACATTACTTTAAATTACGTTTCAATTACTCTCACTTTTGTTTGATTTGATGTGATTTTTCATAAAGGCCCTATAGTTGATGTAGTGAGAAAATGCGGCTAATTTAGATGATTACTCTTATTAGATGGTTTTTGGTTTTTTTTGTTATCTTAAAAATGTCGTAGTTTTATTTTTCCCATTTATCTTACTGTCACAGAACGCATGTTGGATTATGCCATTCACGTTTCTCCGACGATCTTATGTGGCCTTGCCATACTCAAGAAGGTTTATCTATGCTAAAAGTACTCGCGATATGTCAAGTGCCATTTCTGAGCTGAATAATGCATGATACAGAAATTGATGATAAACATTTGCATATATCTAAGAAAAAGAGAGTTTCTTTCAACCAAACTTACCACTGACATTTGCGTTTGAGTCATATAAATCCTAATAGGCTACAATTAATGATCAAAGATGGACTTTTAGGTACGTTAGAGTTTGAATCATTGCCAACTTGTGAGTCCTATTTAGAAGGAAAAATGACAAAAAGGTCATTTTTAGCTAAAAGAGAACGTGCCACTGTATGTCTAGAATTGGTACATACAGATGTATATGGACCAATGAATATACAGGCTCGAGCAGGATATGAGTATTTTATCACATTCACTGATGATTACTCAAGATATGGTTATGTTTATCTAATGCATCATAAGTCTGAAGCTTTTGAAAAATTTAAAGAGTTTAAAGTTGAGGCAGAAAAACAAATAAATAAAAACATAAAGAAACTTCGATCTGATCGAGGTAGTGAATATCTCTCTGGAGAATTCAAAAATTTTTTGGTTGAGAATGAGATTATATCTCAATTGACAGCTCCAGATACACCATAACAAAATGGTGCTGCTGAAAGAAGAAACAGAACTCTATTAGATATGGTGAGATCAATGCTCATTTATTCTACCTTGCTAATCTCCTTTTGGGGGTATGCCTTATAAACATGAATGTATCTTTTGAACTTAGTTCCATCTAAATTAGTGGCTAAAACCCCTAAAGAACTATGGTCAGGTCGTAAACCTAGTTTGCAACAGATCTATATTTGGGGTACTCTAACACATGTGCTAAAACCTAAGGTAGATAAGATGGAATCTCGTTCAGAAGTTTATATGTTTATAGGTTATTCTAAAGGAACAAGAGGAGGTTTATTCTATAGTCCTGAGGATAGAAAAGTGCTAATTAGCACTCACGCTTCTTACCTAGAACAAGACTATATGAATAATTTCAAACCAATGAGCAAGATAATTTTGGAAGAATTGTCTAGTGATCTGATTGATGTTCATAATTCTACACCTATTTCTCAATAGGAAGAAGAAGATCGATCAAAAGATCACAGGATTATCCCTGATGAGTAACAGCCTGTGGAGCCTCGTCGTAGTGGAAGGATAACTAGATTACTAGTAAGGTACATATTAGTAGGAGAAACCTATAAGGCTATCCTAGATCAACAAGTGCAAGATCTTCCTAGTTATAATGAAGCTCTAAAGGATGAGGATGCTCATGAATGGAAAAAGGCTACGGACCTAGAAATGGAATCCATGTATTCCAATAAGGTTTGGGAACTTGTAGAGGCACCAAATGAAGTAAAACTTATTGGGTGCAAATGGATATACAAGTGGAAGAGAGGAATAGATGGGAATGTGGACACATTCAAATCAAAATTGGTAGTGAAAGGGTACATTCAGAAAGAAGGAATCGATTATGAGGAAACCTTTTCACCAGTTGCCATGCTTAAATCCATCAGAATTCTACTTTCTATTGCTGCAGTGTTAGATTATGAAATCTGACAGATGGATGTCAAAACTGTTTTCCTTAATGGAAATCTAGAAGAAGACATCTACATGTAGCAACCAATAGGGTTCATAGACAAAGGTCAAGAACACATGTTTTGCAAGTTGCAGAGATCCATTTATGGATTGAAGCAAGCATCCCGATCATGGAACATCAGGTTTGATCAAGCGATTAAATCGTTTGGATTTAATCAAAACATTGATAAGCCTTGTGTTTATAAGAAGATCCAAGGTAAATTTGTAGCCTTTCTGATTCTTTATGTGGATGACATTCTACTAATTGGAAATGATGTAGGGACGTCATCTACTATTAAGAGTTGGTTGACAAATCAGTTTGATAGGAAGGACCTAGGAGAAGCTAGTTATATTCTTGGGATTAAATTACTCAGAGACCGGAAGAATAAAACTATAGCTTTGTCTCAAGCCGCTTATATTGATAAAATTTTGGCTAGATTCAACATGGAAAATTCCAAGAAAGGTTTTTTAACTTTCAGACATGGAATTACATTTTCAAAGGATCAATCACCTAAGACTCTTGAGGAAATTGAGCAAATGAGAAGGATTCCTTATGCAGAAGCTGTAGGAAGTCTCATGTATGCTATGTTGTGCACTAGGCTAGATATTTGTTTTGCAGTTGGAATGGTCAGTCGATATTAATCTAACCCTGGACTTCAACATTGGACTGCAGTCAAGCATATTTTAAAATATTTAAAAAGAACTAGAAATTATATGCTTGTATATGCCAATGATGACCTTTTACTAGTGGGATATACAAATTATGACTTTATGTCAGATAAGGATTCCAAAAAGTCAACTTCAGGATATGTGTTTATTATGAGAGGTGGAGCAGTAAGTTGGAGGAGTGTGAAATAAAGTTGTGTTGCAGACTCCATAACTGAAGCTAAATATGTGGCTGCATCTGAAGCTACAAAGGAAGTAGTTTGGCTTCACAATTTCCTACAAGATTTTGAGGAGGTACCTCTAGCCTCTACCCCTATTAAGCTATATTGTGATAATAGTGGTGCAGTAGCTCAATCAAAGAAACCATAAGAAGCAAAAACATATTGAAAGAAAATTTCATTTGATTAGAGAAATTGTACAGAGAGGAGATGTAGAGGTCACCCAGATACCTTCAGCAAATAATTTGGCGGATCCATTTACAAAGGCTTTAGCTGGAAAACCTTTTAACTCATACCTATAGTTTATGGACATGCGTGAGATGCCTGAGATACTTTGAAAGCTAGTGAGAAATTGTTGAGATTATATGCTCTTCAAAGCATACTATGTATTTATTACATTTTTATTTTTTGATGATAAAACTATTGAGGTATATATATATATAGTTTTCATGAGAATTTTAAATAAATGTCTTTTTAATCATATCATGTGTATTTATGTGATTTTTATAGATAGTCACAGAAGACATAAATACAAGTTATTTTATGATTGAATAATTGTGTTTCACAGTTGATAAATAAAGTTGGACACTTTATTTATGTTTAGACTGTAGTAAATTCATTGAATGATTTATCTTGATCATGTATGAATTTACTTATGTAGTTTGTCTACATAGCAAATGATAAAAAATGAGATTCAATAATTTTAAATAACTTTCAGATTTATTAAATTTTATAGGCATTGATTTTACTATAATTTTAATCTTGAGTTAATTACAATTTCATATTTATGATTAATTCATTTAAGTTACTAATGAGTGAGACTTAATTAAAAGTCAGTATTCTCAATAACTTGGTGAGTATATTTATAAATTGTGATAATTATTAATTAACAATATAGAATTTGTACTAAAATATATCTTGATGGATTTTCGGTACTTAATCATTAAATTCTTTGGGCAGAATGTGTTAACAATAATTATAAATTAGTTTTTATAATGAAATTGTTGAAATATGATCATTAGAGAAAATCAGTAAGTATTAAGGTATAAGATGTAATTAAATTAATTGGACAATTGAGATATTAATTTAATTATCGATATTGTACAAAGAATTACTAAGTAAAGAAATCAATGTAGCATGAGTCAAATTTATATTAATCTCTGACAACATACAATTATAGAGTTTCCAATCTTTTAGTGGAATAGTTTGGAATTAATAATTGAACCTATTTAATTATAGGTAAATTATTAGTAACCATTATTGTATGTGCCCATATGATCCCTGGGACAACTCATTTAATTGATTATACCATTACATATTTTGTCAATTAGCAAATTGGGCTTTAAGTCTACAAGTGAACAAAAATTAATATCTTATTGAATGATATGTGGAAAATGATATTTATTATATAATTATTTTAAATTTTAGAAATTCTAATTTAATTAGAATTAAATTTAATAAAGATAAATTATCTCATAAGAAATTTTATCTTTATTAGAAATAATATAAGAGATAAAATTGAAATCATTTATTTATTTTCTATTTAAATGAAAATAAGATAATGAATGATTTTTTATCCTAATTAACAAATTCTATTCAAAATAGAATTGTAAATTAGAATAAGAGTCCATATTTGCCTTGAGATATTTTGGCTTTAGAATTCTTAAGTTTCTTGGTCACAAACTTAAGAAAAGATATATTTTTTGGTGGAAATACAATGTTTTGCTGAGAAAGTGAGAAAGAAAATTTTTTTTTCTTTCAATAAGAAAATTTAAAATCATTGCAAGATCAAGAAACTAAGTGAAAAAGAAAATAATTTCTATTTTCTTTATTAGTTTTGATCTTCATTGTTCAAATTGCTAATTACTTAATTTTATAGTGCACAAGGTGTCCACCCTCCTAGTGCAATCAAACTTGAGAATAACTTCAAAGATCCGTACGAACGAGATCATTAGCAAAATCTTGTGTGCATATTAACTTTCATCATCAAAAGGTACAATTTCTATTAATAAATTATTTTGTACATAATATGAGACGATCTCTTTCGAAAAAATTTTTGACTGTATTTTATTTGATAAAATTGTTTTATCTAAAATTTTTATAAATTTTAAAATATCCCCTACACTTACTGTGGCCAAAATTGCTGGGATAAATAGAGCAAAGCACACTAACAACCTCATTAAAAAGATTAAAATGTACTAGTATATGATTAAAAAGATTAATAAAGGAAAGCTCCTACTCCGATGCCCTTTACAAAAGTGCATTCATGGGCAGTGACTTGATTTTTTATCATCTGGTATTCGAAAATATTCTAACTAATACAGGATGCGCTAGATTTTCAAAAAATTATATATTCGTTATTCAAATTCGAGATTTTTAATTAAACTGAAATAGTTATAGCTAATTCATTCATACTTTTTTTATACAAGTGAATTTTTTAAATTTTATTCTCTGTGTACTTAGAATTTTGTCTGATATTTATCATCTTCTTCCAAAATATAGAGGGAAATAATTGGTTCCTTTTATTTTCTCTGACTCAAAAATGATCGGAAGGATTTTCTCTTATGCCTATTATCACGGAAAAATTATTTTGTTGCTTTTATATGAAATGAAACAAGTGTATTCAATCTTCCAGTTAGAAAAGGATAGAGGATTTTACAATGTTTATTATTTTTTAATTTTTTCAACGCTAGCTCCTGTATTTTTATTACTAATTTATCTTTATTTATTTTTTATCATTTTTTTAAAAAATAAAAATTACTGTGTATTTATCACATTATTTTTCATTTAATTGACCATATTTTAAATATAAATTAATAATTTAATTAACTTGTATGACCAATAATTATTTTTAAACATGTATTTATTTATTTTTAATCTTTATTTAATTAAGTTAATTAGTAAATAAAATATGTAAATTTATATTTAATTAACTTAATTATCCAAGTAAACCTTAAGTAAATCTTAATTACCAAAGGAAATATATAAATTTGTATTTAATTAACTTAATTAAGGTTATTTTATTTTGGTAAACTTTTGGCTAGATTTTTTATAAATTTTAGATAAATTTTTTTGGTAAATCTCGGGTATTCATTTGGTAAACATTTTAATAAATATTGGATAAACTTTTGGCAAATCTCGTATAAATTTTGAATAATTTTAGATAAATTTTGGTAAATTTTCAGTAAATCTTGTATAAATTCAAATGATAGAGAATTTTACAATGTTTACTGACATTCTAAAGATTTTTTAATTTTTTTTTGACACTGGCTCCCATATTTTTATTACTAATTTATTTTTTATCAATTTTTTTAAAAAATAAAAATTACTGCATATTTATCACATTTTTTTTCATTTAATTGACCATCTTTTAAACATAAATTAATAATTTAATTAACTTGTATGACCAATAATTATTTTTAAACATGTATTTATTTATTTTTAATCTTTATTTAATTAAGTTAATTAGTAAAAAAAATATGTAAATTTATATTTAATTAACTTAATTATCCAAGTAAACATTGAGTAAATTTTAATTACGAAAGGAAATATATAAATTTGTATTTAATTAACTTAATTAAGGTTATTTTATTTTGGTAAACTTTTGGTTATATTTTTGGTAAACTTTGGGTAAAATTTGGTAAATATTAAATAAACTTTTTTGGTAAATCTTGGGTATTACTTTGGTAAATGTTTTGATAAATATTGGGTAAATTTTTGGTAAATCGTTTAAACTTTAAATAATTTTTAAATAAATCTTGGTAAATTTTCAGTAAATCTTCTATAAATTTAATTTTTATTAATTTTCTGGTAAATATTGAATATAATTTTAGTAATCATGAAGTAAATTTTTTATAAACATTTTATAATTTCAATTTTATTTAGTTTTACGGTAAATCATTCAAATCATTGTCGATGAACTCATAATCAACAAAATCGGTGCAATTGCTATTAAACGCATCTTAAGATTTTTGTCCATATATGAAAAATTCTTCCGATTGAAGAAAATGAAATTGCCAGATCGTATGTGCACAAGGTATTCCAATCAAGGATCAGGCTATGTTCTTTGTATTTAATTGTTGGGTGGTATTGAAATCTTTATTTTATTTATTTTTTATTTACTGTTGTGATGGTTAAATCTGGATGATGATCTTCTTATTTTTCTTCTTCTTTTTTTTTTAAAATCTAGACAATTCAATTAATATATTTCTAAAGTATACCCATGATATTTCCAAGATAATATCTAAAGTATTTCCAAATAATTTTTAAGGAATTTTCAAGATATACCTGATATATTCTTACAGAATTTTCAAAAGTATACCGAAGTATCCCAAAATTCTTTCTAGATAATTCTCAAGGAACTCTCAAAGTATACCCAAAGAATCTCCATGATATACCCGAGATATTCTCATGAAATTTCTAAATGTATATTGAAGTATTTCCAAAGTATACTTACGATATTCTCAGAGAATTCCTCTTAAATAATTCCTTGAAAATTCCTAAAATATACCTAAAGTATCCCCAAAATATATCCAATATATTCTCAATGTATATTCAAGATATTTCCAAGGTATTTCTAAGGAATTCCCGAGGTATATCTAATATATTCTGAAAAGTAAATCAAACTATTTGTTTGAAATTTAGCGAGGTTTTGAATTTTGATTGAATTCTATTATTTAATAATTTAATTATTTTTATTTTTCTATTGTGAAAATTGAATTAAGATATTCCTAAGTATACGGAAGACATGCCAAAAATATACTGAGAGATATATTTAGAGATAATTTTAAAATTTATATATATAATTTTAAAATTTAGATTCTGTTATAATTTTTGAAAGGTTTTTTAATAAACAATACTAATGAATTGTAAAGTTGTAATCATTTATTCTTCTTGTGCTTTTTATGAAAAATTTCCAGAAGGATTCTATTGCTTCGTTATTTACTTGGGCCTAGCCCAAGAAAAAAATAGAAAGGTCCAGTAGCCCATCTTCTTTCAAACAAGCTACTTTTTGAAATTACCATAAGGGGTTCCTTCGAGTATGGCAAATTGATGCGGTAATAATGTAAATTTGTTAAATTAATAGGGTATAAAGTTATTTTCAATAACTACCGACCTTATCGGTGTTGACTTTTTGAGGTTACATTTTGATCACTCAGATAAAATACCGATAAATTATTTCAATTTTATTTTAATTATATAAATAATAACAATTTAATATTTTAAATATTATTTATAAAAAAAATATATTATAATTATATAAATTATAATAAATCAGTATTTTAAAAATTATTTATAACATCAAAATAATTCAATTTTTATTTTATAACTAAATAGTATTTAACATTACATTTGAAAAAAATATATTAAAAAAAATTAAATTTTAAAAGTTATTTTTAAATATAAATAAATAATTTTTTAATAAATATATTAAAAAAATAATTCATAAAAAATAAAAATAATCAATTAAATAATTAAAAAAATAAAATTACTTTTAAAATATTCAACAAAAACTCCAATACTCCTTAACATAAAATATTATTTATCTGTTATCATATTGTATATGAAAACTTAATTATTACAATTTCTATAATTTAAATACCGGTATAATTCACATCCACCTCGCGTATAGACGATAGAAGAATATTTTATTGAATTTTTTTATGCAAAGACTACATCGAATTTTCTGAATTTTTTTTCCTCTAGTTCTTTGTTTGTGTGTCGATCGGAAAAAATGGGAGATGATGGAGGAAAGGTGAGGGCGTTAATAGAGAAGGCCACCAATTCTACGGCGGCGGAGGTTGACCCTCGCCTTCTCAAAGCCATTAAATCTGTGGTTCGAAATTCTGATTCTGAGCTCCGACTCGCCGCCCGAACCCTAATGGATCTCATGAAGCGCGACCACTCTCAGGTAATGATTCTGACCTTATAGGTTAGCTTCACATGCCACATGCCACATGCCACTACCACTTTGTGAATTTTTCGGCAAAGAGAATCAGATATATGATGTTCGTGATTTCAAAAACAGTCTTGTTTCCCCTTTTTTCTGTTTAGCGTTCAGAAAAGTCTAAGATCATCTTTGGTTTTATCTGTTCTATTTTTTTAAGACTGTCAAAACGAATTGATTCTGATTTGACCACGGTTCTTGCCATTATCTGAAGGAAATTATAATGATGCTTATCGATGTTAATCGTTAGCTTAATCTGGTTTTCTTTATTGTTAAATAGATTCACATCAAACCCATTGTAGCCTTTTTAGTGACCAAAGCATTCTTTGTTGGGTCATATCATAACCCATAACCCTTTTGTAACTGATGGTTGTTTTTGCTTCTCATTTTTGGCTTCCTTTCAACTGGTTTCAATTGTTAGTTTTGTTTGACGTTTCTTAGCTTCCTTCCAATTGGTTTCCAATGTTAGGTTTGACGTAATTTAGAAGTTGTGGCTCCCTTTCATAGAGCTCTTACTTGAATATGGGTTCTTAGTGATGTAATCTTTTTATTTTTTGTTGCTGTTCTTAATCATTATAGTATAAGCATTGAGAAACTGAAAAGCAACTATTTTTGTTTGCTAACCTTACCTGAAATACTTGGACTATGATGTTTTTTTCACAGGTTAGGTATCTCTCTCTTCTCATAATTGATCAACTTTTCGTTCGGTCAAAGCTTTTTAGGACCCTTCTTGTTGAGAGCATGGATCAACTTTTGAGTTTGAGCGTTGGATTCAGAAGGAATCTGCCACTTCCTGCTCCACCTGCTGTAGCTTCAGTTCTGCGGAAAAAGGCGATTGAATTCTTAGAGAAGTGGAATTCTTCATTTGGAATTCATTATAGACAGATCAGATTAGGCTATGACTACCTTAAAAACGCTCTTCAATTCCAGTTTCCTAACATCCAGGCAAATGCAGCACGTGTTCAGCAGGAGAGAAGGGAAAGAGAGATGAGGTCAAAAGAGATTTTACAGTACAAGTTTGAAACACTCAAGGAGAATTTATCTTCAATAAAGGAAGAGATAAAGTCAACAATAAATGAGATTGGAGAATGTTTAGAAATTGTTCATGCTGAAAAGGAAACTTTCCCATTGGGTCCTTTGGAAGAGGAAGATTTTGAAGAGTTCCGTTCTTCAGAAATAAGGCAGATCCGTCTAGACTCACTAAGGGAGGGTGAAAAGATTCCTGAGACCAGTGAGAATAAAGTTGTTTTTGATGCATTGAGGGAGCTTTACAAACTTTTAGTAACAAAGCATATGGTTTCAGTCCAAGAGTGGATCTCTGTCCTTATACGGGTGGAAGTGACTGATAATAGACTGAGAGATTCCATTCTGAAGGAGTTAATTGTTGTCCAAAATAAACTCCAGTCTGTGAAGAAGAAATGCGTAGAGTCAGGTTGTACTCTTCCAGACATCACCAAGCATGAAAAAGAAGAGGAAGAGGATTTTTGGGAGGAGGGTAAAATTGAATCAGCTGGAGTTGAGTGCTCTAATGCACCCAATATACTAAATGAAACTTCTGCTGTAGCTTCAACCTCTAGACAGGCGAATAGTGAAGCTCTTGAAAGCAGTAAAGTAAAGGCAAACTGTAATGGTTCACTTTGTGGTGACCAAGGTAAAACCAGTTCAAGGTCACTTCGAGATAAGCTCTTAGCTGAAGCTCCGGTTATAAAGTGGGGTTCTTTCCTAGATGATTGGGGATCAAATCGGGATTTTATGGCCAACCAGAGGGGCTTGGAACTTGAAAGTCACTGGGCTAGGGTAGACCCTGATGCAGTTATTCCAGCAGAGAAAATTGCCGAGCTAAACATTCCTGCAATTATTTACCAAGAAGAGCAGGCAGAAATACAACCATGCCGTGCTTCATTGCTCAAAGGCGGACTGTGTCAGAGAAGAGATATGAAAGTTTGCCCTTTTCATGGGCCCATCATAGCACGAGATGATGAAGGAAATCCTATCAACCAGAACACTTCAACTAGTGATACAGCTTTCAATTCTGATTTAGTAGAACAGTTAGCAAAGCAAGCTGTGAAGAATGTTCGAGATAGAGGTAATGAGGAAGCCAGGAAAAGAAAAATGGATAAGCAGTCACAGAAACGTGCTAAGCTTGCAAAGATTAGGGAGCATAATGAAGCAATACTAAGGGATGCTGCACTGGCTTCAACCTCAAATTCTGCATATGTTGGGGATGGCGTGGAGGCAATGACTGATGGAAGGTCTTCATCAAGAAACAAAAAGGACAGCCTTGCATCAATGCTGCGTAAGAAAGAAACAACCAAAGATAGGTTAGTTCAGAGACTCTTGAATACTCGGGCAAAAGATGCGACTGTAAGGCAGCTTACGCTGGGCGAGGATGCAACTTACAGAGAAGCGTTCCCAAATCAGTGGTAGATGGGTGTCTCTTTCTGTGCTTCCAGACTTGCATAAGGGACCAAGCATCCGGTTGAACAGTTTTGAGCTTGATCTGGCAGCTAGAATAGTAGGCAGGCACAAGAAGGCTTTGCTGTAAATATTTATGGAATGTGATATATGTTTATTGTCCCATTGGGATTTTTCAGTTAGAGCAACATGAGAAGTGGTGGGGTTCTCTATTTTTCTGATCTGCATTGCATGGGTTATTTTCTCTCCTTGCCCTGAAGCATTTCTGTAACATTAACATTGACATTGTACACGAATCAAGAATTATATACCATTGGAAATAAATAAAATTCACAAGGTCTCAAACTGGGACCTCTGCTATTTTTTACCATAATAAATCTCAAACGATTCATGTTAGATGATTTTGAGTGCTTGACGAGTTGTTTCTGTCTTGTCTGTCATGTGATTTTGCTTGATTTTATGGGATACAAGTCTGGAATGAAGGGCATAGAAGCAAGTAAGAACCAGTTACTTATGGGACGATGGACGAATCAAAGTCGTTAGTGGAGTAGAGTAGGTAATATTCTTTTTTTTTTTTTTTTCACAAGTTTAGGAAAAAGGACGGTGAAATTTAAACTTGAATTATTTGAAATTTTTTGTAGTCTTCAAGGTAATTCTCAGTTAATGTTCCTTCCTAGCCTGAAAAGAAAAGCAGTGAAAGTGACACCAGGATGCAATTTTTCTAATAATATAAATCTTTGCTCTTGAAGTAACGTTGAAACTAAGCCATCTTTTGTGCCATTATCATCCCCGAAATCTTCTTTATAATCATCAAAGCAGAAAATGCACGGTCAGGCCATCCTCCAATCACCAGAGATGTATATTATTATCTTTGAATCACCATGAAAAGATTAATGATTTCTCGTTGGTGTGCAAATAATGATAAAAACACTAATACCAATCAAGAAAAATCTCATGACCAGTTTGTCAGCCGATGCCCCAAGACCCAAGTTAAAGCTTATAAAAGGCATTGATTAAAAATCATAAAAGTCTAAATTAATCAGTATAATAACATTAAATTGTGCCCCATCTTTATGGTCAGTATTATTGCATTTCCTTATATAGCTACATTGATTACCCAGACTTTTGCAAGGACCTTTGTGAAGAGTAAAATTTGTCTTATACATCATATCAAATTTATTTATTAATGAAACATTTGAAGCTTGGGTTATAAAATAAAATTGTTTAAATTATACGAATTTGTCTATATATATGCTTATCACACAAATATGCGGAGTAGCATTATTTATATGAAATTTGAAGCTAGATGTATGAAAAGAATTAAAAATTTAATTTTTTTCTACTAGGTATTGATAGAAATTTAATTTTTTTTTTATAAAACTTGAAAATATAAATAAATATAGAAGAAATTAATTGGCTATTAATTAATATTATATTTATGTTATTGGTCCAGCCTCTGGTTCTTATTCAGCATACACACAAAATATTTAATAAAAACAGCTAACCACCTGCATAAAAGTTCAAAGGAATAATTCCCATTATTTAATTGAATCATAATAATAACAGTTACCTTTGTTTCATGTTAACTTAACTGTCAATTTTTTTTTAAATTTAAAATTTTATTTATATATCATTTTTATATAATTAAAAAATTAATTTTTTTTATTTTACTCTTAATATTATATAAAATTTCAAAATTATTTATAGTAAATTAGTTTATATAGCATTATTTTTTATTGTTTCTGATAATTTTAAATTTTTTAATTTAAAAATAATTTAATTTCAACTATTTATTTTTTTAAAATTTAAAACTAATTAATAATTTTTTAATTCTAATAAAATCAAATCAAAAGTAAAATCCATTAATATGGAACGGATAATCTAATCTCGTATCAAATCCTTCCCTTCTCTCTTTCGCTATCTATCTCTGCCCTGAAACCCTTCCATTCGAAGTTGATCTGCTGACTCCTGTAAATGTCGACCTTGAGTTTCAATTCTCCCTCAACTATCAAGAAAGGTACCTTTTTTTTCATAAAGGGGTTTTCGTAGATATTGTCCAGATTCAGATCAGTCTCTCCTTGTTTCTAATTTTTTTCCCCTTTTCCCTCTTTTATCTTTGCGAATTTCGTCTTCATATTTCAATTTTATGTGGAAGGATCAAACGCAGCTAGACAAAAAACCCTTTTGTTTACAGAACATCTTCTTTGCTCTGTTTCCCTTCCAAGAATGGAGAAAACAGAATTTTGAATACCCATTAGAGAATAAGCGTTAAATTTGGAAAATCACCTCTCTTTCTTTCTTTCGGTTAGTTTTATGAATGGAATTAGATAGCATCGAGAGTGTTCCGTCCTCGGATTTGACAGACGAGGATGAGATCCATCACCACCATCATCAATTCCCTTCAGTTCCAAAGGCTCAAACCAACAACAATAACAGTAATAGTGTCTCTTCAGCAATTCAATCTATCAGTGTCCATGAACTGCTCGAATGCCCTGTTTGTACCAATTCTATGTACCCTCCAATCCATCAGGTTTGTACTTTGTCGAAATTTGGTTGGTGGCTTCCTAATTTTGCTCGATCTATTTGTTGCTTTTTCGTTGCCGTTATATTTAAATGGCCTTTGATTTTATTCCGAATCCGTAGAAGTTAGATGCAAATATTTTTGTTTTCCTAGTAGAAAATGCTCGATCTATTTGTTTTCAGATTTGAGTGCCATGAATTGAACTTAAGGAGATTGTTATGACAATGAGTTACTAATTACATCGATATAAAGCTAGGGCTGGCTGAAGGGGCATTTATGTGTCAGAAATTTTTTTGGAATTTCATTAATTTGATGGGTTTGGTTTGGTGTGTCAATACGGTGTCTTTTTTTGACTTATAATGAAAAATTAGTTTCAGTTTTTGTGCAAGTATGCTCAGTATATGTGGTTCTTCGCCTTCCTTTTATGTACAACATGCCAGATGCTTAATAGTGGCTGTCATAGCCTCATAGGTAATTGATACCAACTTAATCATGTTCTTATCTAGGCTCAGCCTAGTGGTACAACCTCAAAATCCTATCCTTCTAGGCTTAATTCAAGTGAAATAAGAAGTGGTAATTACTGGGCTCTGCAATTGACATTCCTAAGTTGTATTTAGCAAATTTCGTTCTCAACTGAACATGTCATCCCAGACTTCTGTTTTAACAATCGTCCATATAAAGGAAAATTGGTTGAGATTCCTTGTTATTGACCAGAAATAGACTCTTTATTGCTTCTAGATGGCAAACAGGAAGAGTCATAGGGGCCATCTGTTTGCATTAGGTATTTGAATTTATTGATGTGAATCCTCGGTTGATATACGTGGCAATTTGGTAGATATTTAGTCTCTGTGTTTAGTGAGGTGAGAGAAGGGTGTGACTCGTAGTCAGATTATATATTTTCTATCTACAAATACTTCAGGAACTACTTAGAGATGGTTTCAGAACATGCTGAATGGAACAGTTGTAAAAATACGAAAGAAAATTCTAGTTAAGACTTGATGTAAGAATCTGGCGATTTTGTTGGGTTTTGGAAGAGATAAATGTCCAAAATACTCAACAATCTCAAACTATACTGTATAATTGCTTGCAAATGTCATTTAAAAGGACTAGCAGATTTCGTTGTCCATAATTGTTCTATCTTGCTAGCTTTTCAAATTTCATTATCTTATTTAGAAGATATTTTGCTGATATGTTAAGCAAATTGTTTTTTATGCAGTGCCACAATGGACATACACTTTGTTCGACTTGTAAAGCAAGGGTGCATAACCGCTGTCCCACTTGTAGACAAGAGCTTGGTGATATTAGATGTCTAGCATTGGAAAAAGTAGCCGAATCACTTGAATTGCCTTGCAGATACATGTCACTTGGATGCCCAGAGATTTTTCCATACTATAGCAAACTTAAACATGAGGCCCTGTGTAACTTTAGGCCATACAACTGTCCATATGCTGGATCTGAGTGTGCTATTGTTGGGGATATCCCATTTTTAGTTGCCCATCTAAGGGATGATCACAAAGTAGACATGCATTCTGGTTGCACTTTCAACCATCGGTATGTCAAGTCTAATCCCCGTGAAGTAGAAAATGCAACGTGGATGTTGACTGTAAGTATTTTCTTAATGTTTTTTATAACTACTTATAAGGAGAAAAAGCTAACTTTTGATTGGAATGAATATGATAATGAGTTCTGGATGGCCTTATATGATCATGACATGCTTTTTGTGGTTGGCTAGATCGTGTAGTGGTGCTTTGGAACATTTACCTGCCCTTTTTTCCAGAAGGAATTATTCTGTGCCATTTATAAGTAAAAAAGCTCCAAATTTATCCATCTTCCATGTGAATAGACCGTAACGAATGTGCCTAGAACATAAACTGTTATTGTCTTTTGACTTGGTGATATATAAATATTTGGTACAATGATCTGCTCAAATGGCAAGGGATGTTGGTGACTTGGGTCACTGGCCTTATGAAGTCTGAACCCGAGTTTGAATCTATCATAAATCACTGGACTTTTCCTAGTTTATTTGGAATATGGAAAAAAAATTGTTCCAAATGTGTTGCTGGCGAAGGAGAAGGGTGGGGACAAGAAAATATGGAATTTTAAAACAAATAAAATAAAATTTTGTACCATGGCATTAATTGGGTGGTCAAAGTGCTTTATGTCGGTAGCAAGAAAAGAATGGGGAATGTAGAATCGGAGAACTTTTTATGGCTGTAAATCTAGTAAGTTACTAAATTAGATTTATTCAAGTTTCCCTTTTCTCTTCTAACGAGTATTATGAACTTCCTTGCTTTCTGACTGCGAAAAAACTAAAACTTAAAATAACAAATCGCATCTTGAAATGATTGAAGATGTGGTCGCCTTGTAGTCTTCATTCACCATTTTTTCTGCAGTATGTTGGTTGATTGGTCAACATGTTCCTAATGAAGATTGGACTCTATGTCATCAGTATATGGGGAAAAGATGAGTATAAAGAGAAAATATTTTACTTTGTCATGTTTCAAACAGCAGGAATTACGGAGAGCTGCTCATTTCTGTATTTGGGAATCCCCAATAATTGAATCCCACTGGTAGGAGCAATTTCTTAGTGAGTACTTATCTTTCTGATAATTTTGGATAGGTATTCCACTGTTTTGGCCAGTACTTCTGTCTGCATTTTGAAGCTTTCCAGCTAGGGATGGCACCTGTTTATATGGCATTCCTTCGTTTCATGGGCGATGAAACAGAAGCCCGTAATTACAGCTATAGCCTGGAGGTGGGGGGAAATGGCCGTAAGCTCATTTGGGAAGGCACCCCAAGGAGCATTAGAGATAGCCACAGGAAGGTCAGGGATAGCCATGACGGCCTCATTATACAGAGAAACATGGCGCTTTTCTTCTCTGGAGGGGACAGGAAAGAGTTAAAGCTTCGAGTGACAGGGCGTATATGGAAAGAACAACAGAACCCAGAAGGTGGTGCATGCATACCAAATCTCTGCAGTTAGGGTGGTTCCCTCTCTCTCTGCACCCACCCCGTGTGCTGCAACTTTTGTAATATTAGTATATGCATAATCTTGAGAATCTGTATTTGTGAATCTTGGAGGCCTAAGCTTTTATAAATTGTCAATAAAGAACTTGAAGAAGTTATTCTGTCTGTGTTATGAATTGATCTTTTTGCCCAGCTGGGTTAATTAGAATGCTGTGCTTCGAAATCGTGATTCTTCAACTTCGATGCTGCCGCCATGAACAGCCTGATTATTTTCAACACTCGCAACAACCTGAACCTTAAGCTGTGCATTTTTGCTTGAAAACTGATTCTAACGACTTCTTTAAAAAAAAAAAAAAAGTTTAATGCTTAGTATAAAGTCTGACAACTGTCGTTTAATTAGACATGGTTATAAGTGCTTTAAATGAATAAAAAAAGAAATCAGAAAGAAATAAAAAAAAGAAACAGAAAGAACGAAAAAGAAAACGGAGAATTCATACTTAACATTGTTTTTGTCTGAACTCTGAAATGAACATAAAATGTTGATAGTTCGACTATGTCGTTTGGTGAATGATGTCGTTTCATTGGCCGAGACGGACACAACTCTCCGTTGCCTATGTCGTATGGCGAGCAAAAACATCTTCTGTTTCTCTTTTCCTCTTTTTTCTAGCAAGGGTTTTAGCAGTAGCCATTAGCTTATGCCCAATGGCTGCAAAACCCATAAACCTCTCTTCTCAGTATAACAAGGTTTAGATTTGTCCTCCTCTTTAACCATTTATCCACGGTAATGGAGCTTCTCAATCCTTTAATTCCCAATAGACCTGTAATTGAACCACTCTTTTCCTTCTTCACTCCCAAATTCCCCATCAGAAGTTGTAACGGCAAAAATCCATACAAGTTCCAAATTCGCAGTTATAAATTACACGGAAACTCCTCTGTTCCAATCCATTTATCCTTCTCTTCCGCTAGACATATGCATGTTTCAGCTCAGTTTGGACGACCCACGAGGCGCAGAAATTCCCTGAGGAAAAAGGTTATTGATAATCAGGTGCGTCCAAAGAATCCCATTTCTCTACATCCAAACTCTGAGATCCCGAACCCGAATCCTCAGTTTGATAACTCCAGTAATACTTCAACTCGAGAGAATTCGGATAATGATTGTCTAAAAGATAGTAATTCTAGTTATGGGTTTGGTGTTGATAATGACTTAGTTGAAACAGAAAGTGCAAAATCATGGAAAACGAAATCGAAGAATGTTGGGGAATCAGCTCTGTCAACTAAGCTGGAGAAGTGGGTTGATCAGTATAATACAGATACCGCATTTTGGGGCCTTGGGTCTGGTCATATCTTTACTGTTTTTCATGATTTAGAAGGGATTGTGAAGCGGGTTTTAGTTCATGAGGATGAGATATTAAAGAGAATTCAAGTTGAAAAGCAAGAACTTGACGATCCAACGGAATTGAATTCTAAAATTTTGTATGCCAAGGGTTTGGCTGGGGAGATGGAGAGAGGGGAAAATGTTATTCCAAGGAATAGCTCAGTAGCAAAGTTCATTCTATACGATGAGGGTTCTGGCTTTGTAAAAGCAATTCGTGATGTTGCTTTTCGGCCCGAAATTATCCCAGTAGTCTCAGGATTTGGGAAAATGATATTTTGTGGTTTTGTTGCAATTTGGGCACTGAAGAAATTATTTACTTTTGCAAACAAGGAACAGCAGTTAACAGAATTGGAGAAGGAGATGATGAGGAGAAAGATCAAGTCTAGAAAAGATAAAGAGATACTGGACAGTACTGTGGAAGTTATTCAAGAACCTGAACTACCAATGATGTCAACTGAAAAACCCAAGCTGGACAAGCAAGAACTGATGAGAAATATACTTGAAGCAAAGGCTTCAAAGGATAAATTGCTGTTGATGAATTCTTCTAGTTCTCAAACTACTGGTAGTATGAATTTGGATAGGAAAATTCAGCAAATTAGAAAAATGGCATGGGAGGTTCGGGAGATTGAGAATGGAGAAGCACCAATAGGTAATAACAATAGAGAAGAAAAACAGCTCATGAATGATGAATTATCCAGTGGGGTGGAAAAGTTTGAAAAAAATACAGGTGAGTTTGTGAGTTTTGTAGGTGATATTCGAAATGGAAATTCTGGTCAAAGGAGGGATATTGATGGAACTGGAGTAAAGATGTTTTTAGATAAATCGAAAGATGATGATACTGGATGTGTTCATGAGGTGTTCCCTGAAAAGAGCAGTGGCACGCAATCTTCTAGCACGTCAAGTGTAGAAATACCAAAGGATAAGCAAATAATGGCAAGAGGAGAAGTTAACTATTCCTCTGATACTCCTGATAGTAATCTGGACATGTCGAATCACAGGTTTGTTGCAATGAAACCAAGGCTTATTCGTTCAGTCAAAGAAGCAAGGGAATTCCTTGCCAAGAGAGGTAAAAAACATACCCAGGAACTTCCAATTGATACAGTGCAAAAGAATGCCACTGTGGTAAGTCCACCTAGCGATAAGGAATATGGTGGTAAAATAAGCCTTAGAATTGCAACAGATGAACAGGTGCTTGAACCTGTTGCTTTGAGCAGAATGTCAGATACTTTACCTGCAACAGATATTTATGAAGAGTCGATTCCAAAGACGAAGGAATTTGTCTCAACCAAGAATGATGATTCCGGTGATTCTGAGGAAGGACATGATGCGCCTGATCTTCAAAAACCTCAGAAGCTCTTAAGTAGCCATCTTGATAGAAACAAAGAGAGAAGACAGCCTGTGGATGAGAAGTGGATGGAGAAAAATTTTCTTGCAGTTGAACCCATAATTAAAAAGATTGGAGATGGATTTAGGGATAATTACAACATAGCTAGACAAAGAGTAAATGAAAATGCAGGTACTGTTGTAACACGTTTTGAGTATAATGAAGATGATAGTGAACTTGAGTGGATGAAAGATGATGATCTCAGAGAGATAGTATTTCAAGTCCGAGAAAATGAGTTGTCAGGGAGGGATCCATTTTATCTGATGGATGCTGAGGATAAAGCTAAATTCTTCACAGGTCTTGAGAAAAAAGTTGAAAAGGAGAATGAAAATTTGCTTCAAGTGCATGAATATCTCCATTCAAACATTGAAAATCTTGATTATGGGGCAGGTGATTTATAGCTTGTAATTATGTAATTTATTGTTTTAATTGTTCTGCATTCTTAATGATTTAACTGTATAGTGGCATGTTTATTTTGAGATACTGATCCAATGCCTCATATCTCCTGTTTTATCTGAAAATTATAGTTGTTGGTTATACTTTTTTCAAATGGCTGAAAATCTACATCACCACATAACAATTGGCCGAGTGCTTATTTACATATTACTGAAACTTTTTAATTTAACTGATGCTGATCTTTTCTTCTCCTTTCCCTTCAGATGGCATCAGCTTGTATGATCCACCGGAAAAATTTATACCACACTGGAAAGGGCCTGTTTTAGAAAAGAATCCTGAGTTCCTCAACAACTTCCTTGAACAACGAAAAGCAATTTTTGCTGGTACTTCGTACCTTGATAATGAAGATGAACGAAACTCGAGTCAGAATTCAACAGAATTCCTAGTTAAGGAGAATGATGTGCCTTCCTTGTCAAACAATACTTCAGGGAAGAATTTAGGCAATAAGAATCCTAAAGATTCCAAGACAGTTATAGAAGGTAGTGATGGTTCTGTTAGAGCTGGCAAAAGATCAGGTAAAGAGTATTGGCAACACACAAAGAAATGGTCCCGTGGGTTCTTGGAATCTTATAATGCAGAGGCAGACCCAGAAATCAAATCTATCATGAAGGATATGGGAAAGGATTTGGATAGATGGATCACTGAAGAAGAAATTCAGGAGGCAGCTGATCTAATGAAGAAACTGCCTGTGAGAAATAAGAAGTTCATGGAAAAGAAAATCAACAAGATAAAAAGAGAAATGGAATTATTTGGACCACAAGCTGTAGTGAGCAAGTACCGTGAGTATGCAGAAGAAAAGGGAGAAGATTACTTGTGGTGGTTAGATCTTCCACATGTATTGGTATGTAAACTTCTATTGCTTCTTTGTTATGGTTTGCTAAAGCTTTCAATTTGAATCATAGAAAGTAGTCTCACCATGCATGTTCAGAAACATTATGATGTTACGCCATATCTTTCTGTCACAAATAAAATCTGGGGATGATTTGTAATATTTTCTGAAAAAAATACATAGTTGGTACTTGAGTCTTTTCTTGGCTTATTTCATGTGGTCTGTTTGAGATCATGTATGCTTTTTGTATGTTTTAATAATCACTGAACTAATTTGTTGCTATTTCCAGTGCATCGAATTATATACAACTCAGAATGGGGAGCAGAAAGTAGGATTTTATTCATTAGAGATGGCTGCTGATCTTGAACTGGAACCAAAGCCATGTCATGTGATCGCCTTTGAGGATGCCTGTGATTGCAAAAATCTTTGTTACATTATTCAAGCTCACCTGGATATGCTTGGAAATGGCCAAGCATTTGTTGTTCCAAGACCTCCTAAGGTAAAGATTTAAGTTCATTATATTCATCAAGTTTTGAGGGGAATCTATTATCTTGCTTACACAAGTCATTTGTTTGATTCATAAGCAAGAATCACACTGCTTTTAGCTGTATTTAGAAATATTAGTTTTTCATTAACGTGCCTTGCACGTGATTATTAGATATTGAACTCGTCATTAATTACCATTTGGTTTTTATATAATTTTTTTTGTTTTTTTATTAATTTGTTTCGTCTTAATATGGTAATTTATTCGTAGTGAATTATAGGAGTGCATGTTTATCTCAAATTCCATCAAATTACTAATTTGTTCATTACTAAGAGTCATATATAAAACAAAGGTAGCAAGTATTTTACGATCATTTTGTCTGTTATTCCCTCTATTCCCACTTTTATATATATTATGATATGATATGATTAATCAAACTGCATCAACCTTGCTGGCATTGGGTGTATCTACAGAAATCTGTTCATTGTCATTGTGTGCTTTTGTACTTTCAGAATTTTTTCATGCATGCTTGGGAGGCCAGAGTCACGTTTTGCTTTCTGATTTGATAATTGAAACTTTGGACAAGAGACCTTAAAAGTTGAGCCTACCTATTTCTACTTGCTAGTATTTGTCCTCATCAATTTCAAATGATGTATACAAATCCTCTCCTCATCAATAACTTGTCTTCTCTTAGGTATTGTGTTCTGTTTAGGTTGAAATAATCTTATTATTAAATGCCGAGTTTCTGTTTCTGTTTTCATTCCCAATGGATAGAGGTAATGGGCGTCATATTTCAATTTTCATTTTCCTTTTTCCTTTGATGTGAAAAGTATTGTGCTGTCCTCAAAGTGCTTTTGGTGTTCACCAGGATGCCTTTCGAGAAGCCAAAGCCAATGGTTTTGGTGTTACTGTGATCAGGAAAAGAGAGCTAGAACTAAATGTAGACCAAACCTTGGAAGAAGTGGAGGAACAAATCACCGAGATTGGGAGCAAGATGTACCATGATAAGCTCATGAAAGAGCGTTCTGTTGACATGAGTGCCCTGATGAAGGGTGTATTCGGTTTCAAGAGCCGAACTGCTAATACTAAAAGGTATTTTGATTCTTGTAAAGGTTACATTACAGGTGTAACCGAAGCCACAAGAGGAGAGATGAAGAAGAACAGGATTTGACAGATAGGAAGAGTTTGATTTGTGTTATATGCAAAATAAACACCTTATATTTATTTAATATTTTGTTCTCAGGAAAAAGTCAAAGCGGACACTGAAGAAGCCTAGGAAGAAATGAGGATGATATGTACCTAACTTGCGGTTGGGTGAGGGACAACAGCAGTTGACCATGTAAGAAATGTGGTGGCAACGCAAGCCATTGACAAGGTCTACATATGGGTTCTTTGTCTTTCGTAGCGCAACAGCCAGTTAGGCAGCAGCGGGGCAGAATTGATATTGTCTGATGCTGATTCATATCCTATCAATTTAAGCTGCTTTTTTGCTCAGAAGAATTACTTTGAATTGGAGGTTGGGGCTAGTACCTACTAAAACGAGTGGCATGATGGCTTTAATTCTCAAAGCTGGCATTAATTCAATTGTGCTGTGAGGGGGACCGCTCTGCGTCTATCAGCTATTTCCATCACCATCATTTGAAGCAGGCCTGGTGTTCTAAATCAAGCTGTCAGTTAAACCATGTTCTTTGAGCTCTCTACGGAGAGTACTGTTCTTGTAAACTTGTTGGCGCCTTGTTGCTAATCCAATCCTTGAGATACAACATCGACTGTTTCTTATTCTTAAAAAAAAAAAAAGTAAAAAAAAAAGGAAAGAAGTCAGCCATCAAATACTTCAAATTTATAACCTACTTTCAACCGAGTATGTGGCATATTGGCCATATGGACTTGTATATTCTATTTGTGTTTTATCTTCTGCATTGATAATAACAAAAGAAATGAAAGAACTTGAGTTCATATAGTAACGTCATCCAAGAATAAACTCCACATGTTCATTTGGATGAAGGAGAAATTATTGAATCTTCCATATCATATATAGATTAATCTAATCACTCATTAATATGCATTTAATTATTTTATTCTTATTGCCTAAAATAAATACTATATGCATACATGTCATTTAATGATTGGTACTTTCAAGGGTGACATTTATAATAAAAGAATATCCAATGAAGAAAAGAAAATCTACCAATTGTCATGAAAGAATATGAAATCAGAGACAAGAAACAAAGGCAATTCATCTGCACGATATGGACAATTAAGGAAAGCAACTTCGCTTGTGCCAGCAAGCAGCTTCGCATTGTGTAGGGTAATATATGTACATATGCACAGATATATATACCCATGTTATCCACAAAATTCAGCAATCCATCAAGCTTGAGATCCAGCTATCTCATCAAGACGTTGATCCATGATGTCCGAGACTGTTTCAAAAAAAACTTCTTCACTTGTGCCAGGAAGTACAGAATCCCGTGCTTCTTCAACAATCTCCTCGATGACAGATGCCTTCTTCAATGTCTCTCTACACATTATGCTTCCAATAGCAAAGGGTGTGAATCCCCTCTCCACTCCCTTCTTCAGAAGCATGGTGGAGATTCTAAGTGTGCGTGCACATTCAACAGGTATATCCCATCCATGGAACTTCAGAAGTGCAATATCCTCTTCAGCGTCCAACGATTTTATATACTCAACAGTACTAGAGTCAAAAGGTTGCTGAGCTTGAGGCCAATAAAGCCAATCAAAGGTGCAATCCTCAAACTGCAAGGCAAGAATACATTAATACTTCAAATAAAATGGCCACATACAATGATATCAATAGTAACGGTAATGGTAAAGGAGAGACCAAATCTGAACTGCTGAAATAAAAAATGTCATGTTTTATAACAGCCCTACATAAATTAAACTAAAACAACTAACAAACCATGTATAGTAATTAACAAAGCCACAATCAGGAAGAAGGAAGTTCACATGCATGAAGTTGCCAGAAAATAAAAAGTATGTCAAGCAAGTAATACTTACGCTTTCAGGCAAGCAGTACCCATGATCAATTGGAATTAGCACAGTCCGCCCATCTTCTGGACATTTGCTCCATAGAATATTGCCAGAATGCCTATCTGCATTTGCCATTCTTATATCCAACACAGAAATTTTATGAACTTCCTTCACTGGGAAAGCACCAGGACCAATATCCTCACAACTTCCATTGTTCTCCATGAACATTTGCAGTGATCCAATCTTCACAGTTACATCCTCCGGATGATTGAACCCGTTGTGAAAGCACTTGATCATAACAGTAGGTGGAACCCCAGCAAAGCCCTTCTCCTCACCAAATAGGGATCGACATCTACTCTCTGGATGATCTAAAATGTAAGCTGCAACTTCCCTGAAAGCCCCACTTCCAACTCTTGTACCTTTCTTTAACCCTTCGCCATCAGATGACAAAGGAAGCCCTCGAGGATTGTTCACAGCCATAGGTTCTTCATCAATTGGCTTAAAAACAGAAACAAACTTCAGTCCGGAAGAATCCTGCATAAAATAAGCACCCCCAGTACCTTCCATGGATCGAATCGGATTATTACCAACCTCCAATCCATCACAGGTAGCATTTACCATATTCCAAATCACAGTTGGCAATTCAATTTTGGGATTAATAATAATTGGCTCCAATAGAAAATCTCTATCAGGAGGTTTTCTCAGCAGAATCTGTCTGTCAACATCATAATCTCTCCCATCATTCTCTTCCCCAACATCATACTGTCTTCTGGCATTCTTCTCATCATTCACTGGAGGTGCCACAATTGACAAATCAAAATTCTTCTCCACAGGTTTTGTCCGAACCTTTGCAGATTTCCTCACCAAAAAATGAACGATACAATCACTACTAGACTTACAAATATCATCAATAAGCCTCTGATCCTCAAGCTCCTCACCATCACAAACAACCTTGTGCTCATCAAGGTCATGAAACTCCCTCTCTTTCTTTGCAAGCTGTTGTTTCACATATCCAACATCTCTCCCTCGCTCCACATAAAACGTATACTCCTTCTTACTCACAGTCTTAACCTTTATAACTTGAAGATCCGAAAGCCTAAGAACCAAATGTAGAACGTTCCCATCAGTGACACCATAGTCACGGATAAGGGAATTACTTCGCGAAAGCTCCCGACCTCCACAGACCAATTTTTGGTTCTTCACAACAAAACCTTTACAGGACTGAATGCGTAACTTCACAGATTCAATAGAATCGGACTCCAAAACACACATTGGGATCATAGATCCCCTAACAGAGAGATATATCAATATGTACTCCTCAGGGTAAGGGAATGGTTTACCATTCAAGTTACCATTGTGAACTGGACTGAGAGCAACACCAGCAGACGACATTTTCTATTGCTTACTAGACTAGTTTTTCGATTTTCTTGTTTTATTTTTGAACAAAATTCCTTTTGGATTTAAAGGGAGATCAAAAATTAAAAAGCCACAAAAGAATTACAAGAAATTAGACATGTTTTGGATTAGCTAATGACCATCTATTTACAATATAGATGATAAAAAAAACCCTAAAAGACCAAACTCGAAAATATATGTACAAGAAAAGAACCCTAGAAACAAAATCCGGTGATCAGAGCCGAAATGTTTCGTTAATGAACAATAGGTCAGCTATGGCTACAATAATAGGGTTAACTCCATCGAAATTTGAGCAGAATCAAGGGCATTTGACGAGGTCTAACAAGAAATCGTACAAAGGACAGACAAAATTATTAAAAAAATGGAGAAAGGATCCTTACCAAACCGGAAGAACCGACGAAGAAGGGAAGAGAAACCGGAGGTTAAATTGGGCTTGAATTTTACTAATATTAAACTTAATCGCCGATGGCTGAGAAAGATTTTTGTGCTCGTGAAAAGGGCGGAAGCAGTGGAGAAAAAAGAAACGACGCGTCGAGCCGCCACCAATTTATACGTAGCGCGTTTAAAGTATGGAATTTTGACAAAATTAAAATTAAAATTAAAATTAAAATTAAAATTAAAATTAAAATTAAAATTAAAATTAAAATTAAAATAGAAAGGAAATCAAAGAAGGCAGTTAGACCACTTCGCCACCTATTCATTAATCTCAGACCTGGATTAGGGTCCGGGATTCAATTTTGTACTCCATCCGTCTCGGTACAAAGTTCTAGTCCATTTTTTTAAATACAGTTATTTTATACAATTATAAATATATATTTATTTATATATTATGACTACTTATATTAATATATAAATTATCAAATTATTATTATTTTTGGTTTTTAAAATTTTTTCAATTCTTACTTTAAATAATTTTTAAAATTGGTTGGTATTTTTATGAATATTAATTTGAATCATGTATTGAAAGAGATGGAATAGTTATTTTCAAGATAATAATAAATGGATGATATTTTTAAAAAATATTATGTAAAAATTATTAATTTAATTCAATTAATTAATTTTTGTAGTATGCACAAAATGAATAATTAATTAAGATAATAATTTTTTTTATTAATCTTATGAAAACGAATAATTAATCTAATAATTTATATTGTGATTTTTTCATTTAGCTGTAATATAATAACAGTGTGTACGTATCTAAATACGGACGATGCCGAACTAAACAGCTCATCGGCAAATTTTGAACAAATCATATTTTTATATAGCAAAAAATTTCTTGTAACGTCATGCCAAACGTCATTATATTCGTAGAATTGCAGCTTTCAAGAATGGCCGGAACATGGAGGCCTTCTTCTTCAAGCTGTGAATGTGATCTTGGCGAGCCCCTGAAGAGATGCAAGAGTTGGCAGCCATCTTGCAGTGTATAATTGGTCTGCAATTGTGATTCTTGTGCTTCAGAGTTTAGCGCAGAGCTGGGAAATGCTGGTTAAATCAAGAAAAAAGGAGAGTTCATACTAGGTTGAAACCCAAAGTTGAACCACATTGTAGAGAGAGGAAAATTAAATGCATATTCAGTATTGCATTTCACATTAAAAATGGTTATAGTCTTGGATAATCTATGAAAGTAGTGACAATGAGCAATTATCCATTAAGAAAGAAACAGAGGCAGAAAAAGAAACTTTAATTTCTATTTCTCAATAATTTGATCTCCTTGATTTGGATAACAAAATACATGAACTCTCAAGCGTGCAGTATGTGCCAAGGCAGTAATAAATAAAGTCGAATCACCAAAAATATGAACCAAAATTTCCTATAGTAAGATTTAGGTTACAACTAAGCAACCTGACAACAATAGCAGGCGACCAAAATGCCAAGCACAGCTCCAGCGAGGACCTGTGACGGAGTATGGCCGAGAAGTTCCTTCAGCTTTCTTTGACTGATAGGATGCCCTTGAAACAGGTCCTCAACGATCATATTAAGAACCTATTTTATGGCATAATCAGGAAAGGTAAACGTTAACTAGGTCCATTACCATATGTCAGTAAGCTATTATATTCATTGCAAAGGATCCACATATAAACATCATATACATTTGCTGAGCAGATTAATGAAGCAGAGATTCAAAACAAAGTGTGATTAAAACCTCACATGCATGAAACAAGAGTGCAAGAATCCGCTCCTTAAACCTAAGGTTGGAAGTTCCAGTGATAAATTACTCGCATACCGCACCTGCAGTTTTGGTACTGCTAAAACTTAGGTGTACTTTATAAGAAGACGCCACCTAAAATGAATATCTATGAATCCGAATGAATAAGAAAATGACAGAAATTCTGCTGTTTAATTAGACAAAGCAATGCATCTTCAAATATTTTGACAGTTGATTTAAAAGTCTCAACAATGTAAAGCATCATTTGCTTGTTCAGTTGTGCAGCTATTTCCTAACCCTGTGACCAAAATTTCATTATTACTTTGTTTTCACTTCACCTAAATTACTCGTGCTGGATAATGATACTCCAATAGGAGTTTCAATTTGTGGTAAAAAATCTGCACAAATTTTGGAAAATGTTATAGCCAAAAGCCTAGGCACAAACACGCATCAAATACTTGTACTGAAGTCGACTATGACTGTAGATTCATGTACGCACCATAACTTATTAGCTATATCCAACATTTTCCTGTTTATTACATTAAGCACAATTAATGTAAAGAAGTGCTCAGCAATAATGCCAACTCCAATGTACGAATGATAAGATGATCACTAAATTATGAGACTTTGAGGTTTATTTTAAGGAAATAAGACAATATTACCAGTGCTAGCAATTTGTGACACAAAACAACACTTATAGATTTGAACTTAACAGATATAGATCATGACCATATCAATACGAATAAGACATGGAAAAAAACATGTCATAAACGGATTTTACCTGCTTAACATATTAAAACACGATTAAATACGATTAAAAATATATAAAAAATTTAATTATTTTACTGTCAAACTAAATATATATTATAATATTTTAAATATTTATAATATATTTATATATAATAATTTTATAATATATTATGTTAAAATTAATTGTATTAGTATATTTTATATATAAATAAATATTATATAGCTATTATTTTTATAATTATATCAATATTCATGTTTATTCGTGTATAATTGTGTCTCATATTATGTATGTATACACATATAAGCACGTTTAATTGTGTCTAATCGTTTTATATCGTATAACATGTATTTAAAATATGATATGATTAGACACTATACGAAATAAGACACAATACAATTATATACGACACGATTAGACGCGACACGATATGAAATGAAAGCTACAAGTATTACACATTATCCTATGTATTAAAAACAACATTTAGACATTTGAGAAGCTGTCCACTCAAGAGTAATACCAAGATAACAAATCATTGCAAACTTTGAACAACTTGTGGGCTAGTTAAAGAACTTCAAACTTTCTATTTCTGAGCATATATCAGTGCACAGATTTTACTACATAGTACATACAGATTCCAAGACTCTTCCAAACATATAATGAAGAATCACAAATCCAACAAATTTTGTCCCAATTATCGTATGCTACACTACTAGTTCCTAGCTTCTAAAAGCTATACTCAAATTCTAATACTGAACCGTTAAGAAAAGCGCTCATCCCGGCACCTTCTTGTGATAGAGATGTCATGAAAACAGTAAAGCCAGAAAAATTAGTCCATGACATAGATTGAGCAAGAGAGAGCCATCAATCTCTCATAAACTCTGCTCTACCACATACAATTACCATGGAACATATGCCCAGAACATATATTCAAATATTCTAAATGAAGCAAAAATTCAATAATCCCATCTCCAATTATTTTTAAATGCCAATAAAAACATCAATTTCCACTGAAACAATGACGAATGCATAAAAAGCCCCTGAACAAAAAGGAAAATTACCTCAGCTTGCATCCCAGCATGACGCCGAACACCAATTGCGTCGTACATAACTATAAGGCTAAACCCCAAACAAACTGGGAACAGCGAATCAGCAACGCCATGACAAAGCGCGACAGATGTTGTCAAAGCAGTGCATAAAGCAGAGTGTGAAGACGGCATCCCTCCAGAGGCAAACAGTATTCTCAAATCCCATTTCCTCTCCACAAAGAAATTCAAAATCACCTTTATCGATTGGGCCACAAACCACGCAAGCAATCCAGATATAAAAGTTGGGTTAGCTGCCAATGTCGCCACGAAAGGACTAAATCGGACCTTAGCATTCGTCGTTTTGCTCAATAAAGCCACTCCTAAAGATCCGTTCTGCAAGTAATTGCCACTATAGTCATTCATTATCTTCTCCGACTCCTCGCTGTATGCTTGCAGCCGAGAAACCCATTTCTTGGATTGCGAAGAAGCTACGCGCTTGACCCGTTGCAAGATTGGGACGAAAACCCATAAAGGGTTCAAAGAAAATCCGTCATTTTTACATGTTGGTAATGGAATTTGGGGGTTTGAAGGACTCGAACAAGACAAACAGATAGGAGAAGTTCTAAATTTGGGTGTGAATAATGAAAAGATTTTAGAAGGATGAGAGGAAGGTTTAGTAGTAGCGGGATTTGAAAGATAAATATAGAACGAATTGAAAGTGGTTTTAAGGGTTAAAGAATCCATAAGAAGAAACTAGTACGCTTCAGTTCAGTCTGCATTTCAGGGGAGAAGTCTAGACCAGAGAAGTGAAGAGACAGGATTATTTATCTTGAACTTGTAAATGGGAAACACTTATATTGGTTTGTTATACTAAACTAATTTATTTATCTAATAATATATTTTTTATTATTTTATTTTTATTAATTAATATAAAAATAATATATTTTAATTAATTTATATTAACCTATTTTAAAAAATTTTATATTATAAAATATAAGAATTAGTAACGATAAGATCCTGTGAGTGATGGAGAAAGAAAGAACCTTTTTTTTTTTTTATCTTATTGTAACGAAGATGCCATTTCATGAAATATTGGGCACCGAATATGCCTCTTTCATTTAATTTATGCTTCATAAATCATACTGGTTAAAATTAAACAAACAAAAATCTGACATTCTGGACACGTGTAAGCCAAAGAATAGAGCTACGAATTATATAGTCCACATAGCATTATAAATTTCATCAGAATGAGAGTAGTAATAAAATATATTTATAATTTTATAAATAAAATAAATTTATTCAAGTTCATTTGTTAATATAAATTTATTAGTAAAAAATTTATTAACTTATTAGTAAAATATTTGTTATTTTATTGATAAATATTTATTTTATTTTAAAATAAAATCAGCAGTTATTATATTTTTTTAATATACGATTTGTTTCGATTTGTTATTTTTCTAGTACATTTTATTTCAATTTTTTTTTGTTACGTTTTGAATTTTTTTGAAGATAATTCAATGAATTCATATCTATAAATCAAAATATAAAAAAATTCATTAAATTAATTACATAAAAAAATAAAATAAATTTGTATTAATATAATAAATGAACATTTATTAATAATAAACTAATTAACATTTTATCAATAAATTAATTAACATTTATTTCATTTATAATGAACATTTCTCGATAAAACTAACAAATCTTTATTTCATTGCTAATAAATTTAGAGTCTTGAAATAAAATGAACATGTAGTAATAAATTGATAAACTTTTACTTTTTTGTAATGAATCTTTTAATAATAAACAAATGAACATTTTTCAATAAATCTATTAAATCTTCTTGAAAAAGATACGTATATTATTTAATGAATATTGTATTATTTTTTTTAATTTTTTGTAATAATAAACTAATAAACTTTTACTTTATTTACAATAAATTTTTCTTAATAAACTAATTAAACATGTCTCAATAAAAGTAATGAATATTTTTCAATAATTAGATGACGAATATTTACGATTTTTTTATAGATATAAATCCATTAAATTCTCTTAAAGAATATTCATTATGTATATAATTTAATAAATATTATATTATTTACTTTAATTTTTTGTAATAATAAACTAACGAACCTTTAATATAATTGCTAATAAACATATAGTCTTATGTAGTAATAAACTAATTAACCTTTTACTTATTCTTAATGAATATTTTTCAAGAAATTAATGAATATAACTACAAAAAGATATGATGAATATTTACAAAATTGTCACTATATATTTAATAACTGTATAAATTTGTTTTATTTTCAAAATTACTACAATCTCTTATATGTATGAAGGATCATTGATCCATAATGCTTTATAAATCGGAATTCACGATATAAGGCTTCGAATACAGCAAGGGTTAAGTAGTTGACTTCCAATTGTTATATCTTCGGCCTTGGTCCATATAATATTATAAACCTAACTTATCATACGTATAAAAGGTGGTGACAATTTTATAAATAAATCAAATTTACACAGCTATCAATCATACAATGATATTTTTATAAATATTCATCATATGTCGTTAAATAAATGTTCATTAGTTTATTAAAAAAAATTTATTACAAATAAAGTAAAAATTCATTAGTTTATTAAAAATGTTCATTATAAATAAACTAAAAAAAATTTATATGAACGTTAAAAAAGTTTATTGCGAATAAACTGAAAACATTTTTTACTAATGAATTAAAAGTTCATTAGCTTTTTGCAAAATATTCATTAGTTTATTAAAAAAAGTTCATTACAAATAAAATAAAAGTTAATTAGGTTAATAAAAAAATTTATTATAAATAAACTGAAAATATTCATTTATGAACTAAGAATTTATTAGTTTATTGAAAAATATTCATTAGTTTATTAATAAAGATTCATCTTTTATATTAATATAAGTTCATTTTATTTTTGTATACTTGATTTAATGAATATTTTTTGTATTTTGATTTATAAGTATGAATTTATTGAATTATCTTCAAAAAAAATTCAAAACGTAACAAAAAATTGAGACAAAATGCATTGAAAAAACAATAAATCAAAATAAATAATATCTGAAAATGAAAAAAACATAAAATAACTGTTGATTTTGTTTTAAAATAAAATAAATATTTATCAACAAACTAATGAACTCATATCAATAAACGAATCTATATAAATTTATTTTATTTATAAAATTGTCACCGTATATTTATTATTTTTCTCATACGTGTTTACTCTATAATACTCTATCGAGGATCACTGATTAATTTTCGGTTGACTTCTGCCTGCACATCTTATGGGCTGTACTCAAATTTTTTTTTTTCTGGTTTCTTTACTATTTCGATTAATAATTTCATTTTCAGAAAAATATTTTTAAATATACTTAAGTATAATTTTTATAATATATATTATTATACATCGCAAATAAAAATGTTTATTTATTTTTTTTACAGCAAATTCTAGTGAGAAAATTGTATCCTTTAAGTGATAGATATAAATTTGTGAAACGTTCTCAAATAAAAAAGAACACATTACTCTTGATTTTTCATTTTTTTGGGTAAAGTGATTTTTAAGTCTTAATTTAGGGAATGATTTGGCAGGAGTTTTTCTGCCCTGTTCATGCTTGATCTTGCTGCCTTAGGCCAAAATTGAAAAGCTCTTTGTGGAGGTGCGGGGAATCGAACCCCGTGCCTCTCGCATGCGAAGCGAGCGCTCTACCATATGAGCTACACCCCCTATGTGCTCGTATCAATTTAATAGCATATAACTCGATATTTTGATGATCATCTTATTAATATTTAGTATATTAGGTTTATTCTCAAATCAATGAAGGTCAAGAATACCGATCGAAATCATTTATTGAATTAGAAAACATCATTATAGAAAATAGAAAAAGAACCAAACCATACAACAAAAAGAAATGGTGTAATAAAACTTAACATATGAAAAATAGAATATCCAATTAATAGAAGTACCAGACTACAGATATTAGCATACCAAGAAGCTCAAAACAATAAATTCCTTCTATCTCCATTTACCAAAAGCTCCTCTTGAGGGAAATTGCACCTCTCTCCGTTACACGTTACTTCAATATGCGAGAGAATGCAGGTGGAGAGTTTCAGCTGCACCCTGAGAAAAGGTTTTGACGAGAGACACCTGCAGCTTCTCACCCCTTCATCTTTGACAGATTGTTTTTAACTATTTTCGCCTGATCACTTATGAATGTAATTACGAAATTGTTTTCATCCGGCCCAGCAGAGTCATATTGCAAGGTGTGAATGAAATAAATGATCCGTAGATTATAAGGAGAAAAACTCAGAATTGCTTTCTTTGTGTGTGAAACTCTGTTGCGTGGATATTAGACTATCAAAATTGATGAGATAAAGCCCTGTGGATTCTTTCACCAGTGACCGATGCCCAAAACAGGAGCAATTTCAGAAATAAAGAAGATTAAATCTGCCCGGTTACTATGATGTAATAAGCATTTAATTGCCAATTAATACGTGATTATCCCTCCTATGCACTTACAGACAAATTAATTTAATGTCATCAGCATTCAGCAGAATCACCACCTGTAAACAACACAAACTTTATTGCTTCTCTGTAAGCTAAATAAATAGCAATCTACCCTGTTGCCCTACCCAAAAGAATTAGAAATCTTTGATCTCATAGATAGCTCTAGGCCTGATGGAGTCGGGTGATAAGAAAGGTCTGAAATGGAGAAACCCACATCTTAAAGCAATTGAAACTAAGAGGTCAGCCACCAAAGACATGCAAGTGAACAATGATACACAGGAATTAGCTCAACAAGAAGGAGAAAAAGAAGAAGAAGAAGCATTAAGTCCATCAGCTCGGTTGTTCCACGAACCCAACTTCAATGTCTATATAATAGCCATCATTGGCTGCAAAACCCCAATTCAGCCACACATCATTAAAGCCAATTTAGTGCACACTTTGCTTAAGCATCCTCGCTTCTATAGTTTGCAGGTACCTAATTATTTTCCCAAAAAATTGCAAGTAACATATAGATTATATCTTGATTGTGAAAAATGATCGAACAGGTAGTAGACGAGAAGAATAACAAAGAAATGAAATGGGTTAGGACAAAAGTGGATTTAAACAAGCACGTGATTGTGGCAGAAGTAGATGAAAACATAGACGAAGAACACCCGACAGAAAGGAATCAAAAGATGATAGAAGACTACATATTCAACCTGAGCAAAAGCAGCATAAGCAAATCACAGCCGTTGTGGGATCTGCATCTCGTCAATGTGAAAACCAAAGACGCAGAGGCTGTTGCCGTTTTAAGAGTACACCATTCTCTTGGGGATGGTACTTCTCTTATGTCTCTTCTTCTGGCATGCACTCGACAAGCTTCCGATCCTCAGGCACTCCCTTCAATTCCTGCAAAATTAAACAAGACCAACAAAATCCATCATCAGATTAGTGGAGTTCGAAGATGTTTCATGGCAGTTTGGTGGTTTCTAGGGCTGGTCTTTAATACTATGATTGATGTTTTTATGTTTATGGCAACAGTTCTGTTTTTGAAGGATACACGCAATCCTCTCAAAGGTGGAGATGGTGTTGAGTTCACTCCTCGACGCTTTCTTTGGCGAACTCTCTCTTTGGATGATTTCCAGTTGGTCAGGACTGCAATGAAAACTGTGAGTCTCAATTTAGGGAAATTCTTTGCATCTTTATTTTCAGACTCAATTAATTATAATTTATTGTCATGTCAAAAAATAAAATCCAATTAGTTAGACTAATTAATAATTTAATTGTGTTATAGCAAAGTAATTTTTGTAATAATTTATTATATTAATTATTTACACTATTCATAAATAGGTAGACGAATAATATATAGGAAAAAAATTAAATAAAATACATTAATGTTTAATATTTATTTATTTTAAAAAGAAAAACTAAATGAGCTCAATTTACAGACCATAAACGATGTCGCTTTGGGCGCTACACAAGCTGGTTTGTCTCGGTATCTTAATAGAATATATGGTGAGCTATGGAATTATTATCATACTCAATTTTTGTTCTCTCTTTTTGTTACATTTTATATATAGGTTAGTTATTCAACTCGAGATCTTCTGCATTTGTCATTGGGCGTAGCCATAATTTATAATTTAAAGGGTTAAAATATAATAAGGAGTATGCATTCGTTAATCGAATCAAATTTTATAAGTAACCGGAATTTTTAGAATTTATAAAATATTAATCTAACTTATTAAAATTTATAATCAAAATTATGTTATATAACGCAGTTATAAATAAAAAAAATTACAGAATATTGTTAAATATTTCACAAAAAAAATTAATAAACACTCTTAAAAAAATAATAAATATTCTTTTCGGTTCTTCATACTTTGATAGTGATGCATGATAAATTCATTATCAATAACATTAAATACATCATTTTCAATATATCTAATCAAACAATCACACATTTATTGATCTTTCATCTTGTTTCACAACCTAATTTTTATAAATTTCATAGCAAAAAATATTCTTTTAACTGTGACAGCTATTACTGGTAGAACAAGAGTTATAGTTATGACTTTATAAATCAATGGATATAAAATATTTTTTCTTGTTTTCACCATTTATTCAGCAAAATCACTAATTATTGTTATATTTAGAAACCCAACACTAGACTTTATATCAATTATATATTTTTTCAACTTATTTTTAAAAGCAAACAAATAGTTACCTACTTAACTTCAATTTTAAAAAAAAAAATCCAAAAGTCATCAACTGACCAAATTTTAATGATTTTAAAAATAATAAAAATATATAAGTAATTATTGATTAGTTATTTTTTTTAAGAATAACTAAACAACTTAAAAAATAAGGAGATCAAAATAATTATTTATTATATTTTTAAATTATACATATATGTATATATATATGCATATAATATAAAAAAATTTAAGGGGGTCAATTGCCCTCTTCTTCATCATGTGGCTACGTACGCTACTAACATTTGTCATGATTAGTAGTAAAACCATATTTATTTGAGGGTAAATAATCATATTTTTTAATTTTTGAAATATATATAATAGTGTGTAAATTTATATATTTTTAAAGATTTACTGAGATTAAAAAGCACCCTCTAATTTAAAGTCTTGGCTCTTTGTATCTCAACTAGCCATAATTAATTTATGGTTTGTGTGTCAATTGACAAAGGTCCAATTGATTTTTTTTTTTTTTTTTTTTAAGTCTTTCAAGAGTTTTGAATTGGAGATTTAAGGAGTTCGGCTCCTGTTTTTTTTGCCGCTGGTGGGTTATTGCTATGGTGAAATACTATTTGTTTTAATATTTTTTGTTTCGATTAGTATAAAATATTTGTATTTTTACTGTAAATTTAATAAAATAAGTAAATGCGTCGATAGAGTAAAAATATTTTATGTTAGTTGAAACAAAAAAGTGTTGAGACAAATAGTATTTATAGTTATAAAATAATCTTGCCTTTGACAGATGAGGGAAAGAATGATGAAGAAGAAGCAACTCAATTGAAAAATAGTCTTCCTAAGAGCATTAGGCTTAGAGCAACTCTGCTTGTCAATATAAGACCAGCTGCAGGGATTCAGGTGTCAATTTCTTCATTTATCCAATTAATTTAATATTTTAAAGATTAATATTTATAATACAACAGATTTATATATATTGAATTTTGCAGGCTTTAGCAGATATGATGGAGAAGAATACAAAAGCAAAGTGGGGAAATTGGATTGGTTATGTTCTTCTCCCATTGACCATCGCCATACTGGATGATCCATTAGATTATGTTCGTCAAGCTAAGGCCACTGTTGATCGAAAGAAGCATTCTCTCGAAGCCATTTACACTTTCTACATTGCTGAATTATTCCTCAAAGTATTTGGCATTAAGGTTTTTTAATGATTAATTCATAATTAGTATTTAATCATTTCATTTCATTAATATTATAATTATCAATCTGTTTTCACTTTGCTTGACAGATAGCAAGCGCTCTATCCCACAGAACTATCCATCACACAACTATGTGCTTCTCTAATATGGTTGGACCGCAAGAAGAAATCTCCTTTTATGGCCACCCACTGGCTTATTTAGCTCCAGGTTCTTTTAATCAACCACACGTACGTGAACATTTTGTGATTTTTTTTTCCACGTATTAATCTAGATTAACGCTGAACAAGTTTATTAAGAGGATAAAACGCTCGTTTTGTTGTTGTAGGCATTGATGATTAATTTCCAAAGTTATGCAAATAAGATGAGCATTGTGGTGTCAGTGGATGAAGGCACCATACCTGATCCTCACCAGCTAATTGATGACATTGTTGCATCTCTCAAACTCATCAAACAAGCTGTGATTTCTAATGGTCTTGTCAAGGATGTCATATAATACTACATGCACTTATTGTATTTATTCTGAATTTGTCTTTGTTTAAACTTGTAGACATTATATTTTTAAATTTGCACCTATATTAACTTTATGAAATACTTTAAAATATATTGAATATCAAATATCTATTATATGCTCTCACTTTAATTAAAATTAATACATAGTCGCATGTATATATATTCATTAATTGTTTTATTCACATCAATCAATAATATGAATAAAACAACTATATGTTATTTCTATGTGATAGAATTAGTTTTCAAATTATGTAATAAATTGAATCTATCTAAAAACTAATAATCAGTCAAAATATCATCTGGTCGACCATTGACTGATATTTACCTACTCAGCCAATTTTGTGAAGCACTGAAAAAACAAAAAAAATAAAATATTTAGAGGGTATTTTTAAAAAAAAATTACTTGTTGGGTAAATTGTTAATTAAAAAAAACACGGTGGAAGTTTCCAAAAACAACTGTAAATTTCAAAGAAATCAGCCATGGAATTTAATTTTACGGAGTGTAAACTTTGTAACGTCCACAATTTAGGGCCTAGAATTTATGTGGATTTTTGAGGGGTATTTTGGTAATACAAATTGGATCAATTCTGGCTTATTTTATATTTTGGTGGACAGAACCAAATCCCGCTCGGGAAGGGTCATCTCGCGGTCGGGAAAGATTTTTCGCTCGGGACACCCGTTTTCCTGGTTGTGACTCGCCTCTAGTCTACACGTTATAAATACGTATTTTTGCACCCTACTTTGCACAAATCAGAAATCCAACCGACAACTGCATACCCTAGATGCTACAAAAACCCTCAAATTCATTCTCTATTGATCCTCCTTCACCTAAATACCTGAAAACATAATTTGGATTGAATTATCAAGGAATTAATTAGGATTTTTGGTGTTTTCATCAAGAATACGAGACTTCTGTCAAACAGTCTCTATATTCAGATTGTTCACATCTGTTCTTGACTTCCAAACATGATTCGGTACGTGTAATAATAGTTTAACATCCTTAACACCGTTTTTATGGTTGTAATTGCATTTAGTTAGGGTTTTTCCAATATTTCGAAAGGGTTCCCTGAGAACAGAAGGCAAAGAATGGTTTGTAACCCTTGTGATTCATTTGTCTAGTGCTAGGAAACGGGGCAGAAGACAGAAACGGATACCAGGACATGAGAGAAACATTAGAGTAAGGGTTTTCGACTCAATTGGTTAAGGTTTGTACACATAATCATGTTTTTTACTTTGTGGCTGTATGATTGCTAGTGAATAGGTATTTTTGGATGTTTTGTATTAGTTGAATGCCATGATTACTGATTTGAATGGTTTGAACATGTTAGTATGAATTAAAGACATAGATTATTCTTGTTTTTTCTATTAAATTGATGAAATAAGAATTAGATGAATTATGACATGTTGACAATGACAAAATGATCTGTTTCAATAATGTGTGATGTTCTAGAAATTGGTTATATGCCTTGAAATCAAGAGATTTGGATCAGCATGTGAAAATTGAAATTTTCTTGCTGGTGTTGGGCCTTTTCTGGTCGGAACTTACACGACTCTAGGCCTGTATAGCCCCGCAACGAGCTGGGCCAACAGCACTAGCACCCTAATGGCACGCGGCAGCATGCTGGGGTTCAAACTCACCAGTGTGTGAGTGTTAGTTATTGAATATGATGGAATGAATGTGTAAGGCATGTTTCTACATTATTAAATGGAGTACTTATGAATATAATGTTAGTGAGATTTTTCCTAAGTGTTATACCATGAAGTGAGATGAATTGATATGTACATAATGATACATGGATCACAATGCGACATGATATGGAATGATGATATAAATGTTAATATGTTGAAATGTGATAAGTTGCTATGCGAATATCATGGAATAAAGCTTATACGATTAAAAAGGAAAAGACATAAATGCTGTTACTCATACTGGGACTGACTATATGATAGATGGTGCACCATTAAGGGTGATTATCGTAATGTATGATTTTTCATGCGTTATTTATCGGGCAAGGTGGTTTCAACTCCGATAGCGCTTTTGACTTAGGTACAGACACAGATAGTTAAAATTATGTGGGTAGAGTGGCTTTAGCTCCGAGAGTGCCCCTATTCACAACCCGTATCCGGTAGTCTAGTATAGAGTGATTGAGCAATTTAAATGAATAAACGAAACCAGGATAATGAAACATAATATGAGGAATAAGGAAAAACTTTTGCTTACCAGGTACGCTACAGTGATGTATAATGATTAATTGGTACGATGGTATGACTATAATTATATGAATTGAAAAATGAGATGAAATGTTATATTATACTTTACACGTAATGAATGATATGCATGATAAAATTTATATGATTATATATACTACTAAGCTTGGATAGCTTAATGTATGGGTTTCTTGCATGCAGGTTTGGAGCCTTAGAAAAAGTTGACACAGAGAAACCAACCCGATCAGAGCATTTGAATTTAGAGTCAGCTCATATTTATGCATCTTATCTTTTCATATATATTGGGATATTGAACATTTCTTTCGAAAAGGATTTTTATATTAAAAATTTTATGAATATTTTATTTTGGGCGTGTTTAGCCTTAGTTAACGGATTTATTGATTTCAGATTATTTAATAAGTATGAATGCATATTAATTACTTATATGATTATATATTGCTATGTACAATCAATTAAATGATATTATAATATGTTAAAATAGTAAAGGCTAAAAGGGAACAATAGCTAAAGGTTCAGTATTATGTATGTAGTAGCACTCTCCTGTATAGCGGGCTAGTATGCTATATGGGAGAGTGTTATAGACTTAGTCAGTAAGAGCTGTAAAAAAATTACCCCTATTTTAACCATGACTTGAATGCAAATGGTTCTTTGGAGGAAAAAGAAAAAGAAAATAAAAAAATAAGCACTTTGATGAGCTTCTCTTTTCCATAAGTTTTCTAGGTACATAAATCTCCATAGATGGAATGGTCTACAATTTCTGCCACAAAGGCTTATCTTGCCTTCAAGTTGGTTAATCATCTTTTTTATGGAAGCAGAAGTAATTTTGGATTGATATGAGCTCTAAGTTTTGGTCAAAAGTAGAGATTTCAAAATTTTTTATTTTAACTGAAACATAAAATTTTTATTTTAACTGAAACATGCAATTACACTTTGCATGACTTGCAAACACACTTTGCATATTAACCTTGAGTATCTATCTATAACTTTTACAAATAATATTTTGTAACATGTATAGACAATATCCATTTGTCAATATCATCTTATGATTTTTAGAATAAAATGGAAAAATAAAAGGTTAAAACAAATCTTTTAGAACCGAATTCACCAAAAATACAAATTAAGCAAAAAGACCAAAAGATTGAGTTATCTTTGATGAGACTCCTTTGTTAGTAAAAAATATATGATCACCAAATTTTTTTTTCTCTATTTTTCTTCTCAAGAACAAGAGGAATTTTTTTTCTTTCTTCTTTCTTTTTCTCTCTTCTTTCTTTTCTTCCTTTTACTTGCCTTACATTTTTTTTTTCTCTTACTTATCTCTGCCTTTTCTTTATTTTAGATAAGCAAGAATAACTTACATTAATTGAAGGCAAAGTGTATTATTTTTATTGGCAAAAGTAGCAAATTGCATTAATGGCATATATTAATGCAAGGTAGCACAAATTAATAGTTTAATGCAATGTGCCAAAATAAATGAAGTAGGAAGGTAGAAGAAGCAATGTCACATTAACCATGGTAATTACTTTAATATACCATGTGGTTAATTTAATTAACAAATTATGATAATTTTAATTAGCACTTTAATTAAAATTATATAGGAGAAGTAGTTAAAATTAATAAATATTAATTTTAACTCAATTAATAATATAAGTGATCATTTCTAATTTAATTCTCAATTAAATTAATCCCCATATCATAAATATTGACTAGTCAAATAAATTAATTTGGATATGATTTATAAGGTCAATAATTTTATTGGAATAAAAATATAATATTAACTCTTTAATATTATATCGGACATCATTTTCGAATTCCTAGTATACTCAGACATATTAAGTATCCTTCTGAAATTCTTCTTTTAATTATCGATAAAATTTCGAATATTAGTTTAACTTCTAAATCATAATATTAAGTCCCCTCATTATGATATCAATATTAATTAGGGTCACAGCGTGTCAAATCCTATTGGTCAATATACTAATAAGTGATAATTTGTATTCTGATTAAAATAAGAGTTATCATTATTAGTCTAACTAATAATATCGATCTCACATCGAATAAGTCATTTTTCTCATGGCCATAAATTTATTTTGTCAAAACTAAAATATCAACTTCATTAGGATCTTATTTTAGTACTGCAGGGTAATGAGTCCTACTATTAGTAATCTCATGTTTCATTACATAACTAACTGTGGTGACTACGAGCCGAATTATCAAGCATGGATAGCCCAGTACAAGACAAAAACACATTCACAGCTACTCATAAAAGGACAGTCTTGACACCTCAAATCAAAAAAATTCGAGTTATCAAAGACTCATATATTATGATTAAGATAACAATTGTTGATATCGAGCACCAACTGTGCATTTATTATCAAACGTCACTATTTGATACCCTTAACTCTTTAAGAACTCATTAGTTTATCTAAATATCAATATATTATAGAGAATGAGATTCCTCCTCAAAATAAACCACGTAATAACCTAGAGGCTTAATGAATACCCAATTCACTGTCCTTTTTTGTTTATGAATATTTTTAAGATTATCTTTTACTAGAAATATTTATCTCATTATTATCAACAATTTGATAACAAATTCACTGTTAATAATCAATGGATTGTATATTTCATAGTATAATATAACTAATACATTCATAATTTAATCAATAACCTGAATATTTTATTTATTATGAATATGAAATATACATATATTCATTGTGATATCTCATTTAATATATAAAAATAAGTGAGTACACTATACACTACTGATAACAAACTTCCACTTGCGCTAATGTCATTCACTACAGTATCCAAGACCTATCTTTTGAAGATGGTGATCTAACTGTGTATGTGTCATAAGCTTCATGAATGGATCAACTGTATTATCAGTTGATGGAACTTTCTGTACCGAGATATCACCTTACCCAACTATTTCTCTAATTAAATGATAATGCCAAAACACATATTTGAAATTTTTGTAAGACCTTGATGAAGGGTTTTGATCATGTATCACATACATATAACGCAGCGAAAAATAAAATTTTCAAAACCCGAATCAAAGGATTTTCATGTGCCAATTAAAACTAATTTAACCAAAGAAAATTCAGAATTTATACCTTTATAATTTCTTGATTTTTCTTCAACTTCTCACCTTGTTGGGTTGTAGCAAA